>JAJPUD010002370.1:261072-280609 GCA_023553655.1 Myrmecobius fasciatus
CTACACTACACTACACTACACTACACTACACTACACTACACTACACTACACTACAGGATCATAGGACTCTGAATATGATATTCTGGAGTGCAAAGGAGCTAGGATTACATCCAAGAATAATCTATTTAGCAAAATTGAGTATAATCCTCCAGGGAAAAGTGAATATTCAAGGAAATAGAGGACTTTCAAGTATTCCTGATGAAAAGACCAAAGCTGAAGAGAAAATTTGTTTGCAAAACAAGACTCAAGAGGAGCACAAAAAAGTAAACAGGAAAAGGAAATAATAAGGAGACTTAATAAGGTCAAACTGTTTACTTCATGAGAGAACTTTCTAATTATTAGGATAGTTTGAAGGAGTATGTTTCTTTATGTGTGTGTATGTGTGTATGCATGCATTTATGTATAGATAGATATATGGATGTATAGCTGGAGGACCCCTTAATGAATGTTGAAGCTATTGGCCATTTATCTCAAGTTGAAATCAAACACTTGAGTTCCAATTGTGGAAGAAATTTTGAATGCCATTAGTTGATTCTATTCCAGCTGAGACTTTTAAGGTGTGTGTGTGTGGGTCTATTGCTCATACAAAAACTGACTGAAATTTTCCATACTATATGGCAAGAGGAGGTTATGTCCCAGGAGTTCAAGAACACCTCCACTGTCTATCTTTATAAAACTAAAGGCAATAGATTGTCCTGTGACAATCACAGTGGGAAGTCTCTCTTTTAGTCCTTGTCAGCAAGATACTTGCAAGAGTTCTTAATAGGCTTATCCTACACTTGGATAAAGGAGCCAGTGTGGCTTCAGAAGGACTGTGTAATTGTGGAAAAAAATTTTGAAGTTAGATTCTTTGATTATTTCTCAAATATATAAGGAACTGAATTAATTTTTTTAAAAAAAATAAGTCATTCTCCAATTGATAAATAATCAAAAGATATAAATAGTTTTCATATGAAGTAATCAAAACTATATATAGTAATATGAAAAAAGTTTGAATTCATTATTGATTGGAAAAATGCAAATTAAAACAATTTTGAGGTACTACCTCATACCTATTGGTATATGGGAGGACAGAGGAGGAAAATTACAAATGTTGAAGGCAAGGTGAGAAAAACTGATCCAATTATTCTATAGAACAATTTGGAACTATGCTTAAAGGGCTATGCATAATTTTTCACCTAGCAATACCACTACTAGATCTATATCCAAAAAGAGATAAGAAAGCCAAAAAAAAGGACCTATTTGTACAAAAATATGTATAGCAACTTTTTGTGGTGGCAAGGAATTTGAAATTGAAGGGATGCCCATCAACTTGGGATGTGTTGAACAAGTTTTGGTATATGATTGTGAAGGAATACTATTGTAGTATAAGAAGTGACAAGCAGGATGTTGTCAAAAAAAATCTGGAAAAACATATATGAATTGATACAAAATTGATATAAGCCAGGAGAATATTGTACACAGTAACAACAAGAGTATACAATGATCAACTATGAATGAATTTGCTACTTTTAGCAATACAATGATTTAATTTAATAATTCCAAAGGATTTATGACAAAAAAATGTTCCATCATCTCCAGAGAAAGAACTGATGAAGTCTGAATGCAGAGTAAAGCATACCTTTTTCTTTCTTTTTTTTATAATATGACTATTATGGAAATATTTTATATGATTGTACATGTACAATCTATATCAAATTGTTTGTCTTCTCAATGAAGGTGGAAGGGAAGGGAAAGAGAGAATTTGGAACTCAAAATAAAAAATAAATACTAAAATTAAAAAAAAATTAAATGGGGAAAATTAAATGCCAAAAAAAAGAAAGAAAGAATATAGAAGTTAGATGATTGTAGATTTAGACTCAAAAGGGATCTTAAGGGCCATCTAGTCCAACCATCACATTTTTCAGAGAGGTGAAGAGCATGCCCAAGGTCACATAGTTTTAAAAAGACACAGCCAGTATACTTGAAAGGTAGTTAGATATATTTTATTTTATTTTTTCATTTCCTGCTTTCAGTTTTATTGATGTATTTTGTCTTTGTACTACAAACATTTACAATTTCATAAAAGTTCCTTTGAAGCAATGTAAAACAGTAAAGTAAAACTAATTACACAGGGACTTCATCTGATAATTCAGGTAGTATTTCATATTTGTAGTACTCATTGCCTCTTGATTAGAAAAATTAACTGAAATCTATTTTCTCTCCCTTCCTCTTACTGAGAAAAAAGAAAAAAAAGCAAATGTTAAATCTATATATCTTATGCAGATTTAAAAAAAATCTATATTTTAAATTAATAATGACATTTCTATAGTTATATATTTATCTAATTCTTTGTGCTAAACACATTAACTTCCTGTAATAGATATCATGGTTCATCATTAATCCTCTGGAGTTATGAGTGATTACTATATTGATCATAATTTTGCTTTTTGGTGTCTGTCTTTTATTTTCTAAGAGGATCAATTACATCATGGGAAATGTCATAACTTATGGGTGAATTGCACAAAATTGTGGACCTCACTATGTCTTCCAGAGACATTAAAGTCCAGTGGCAGAACAAAATTCAAGATAACTGGTGATGTCCTAGGATGCAGTAGATGATCTTGGCTTCTTTGATATTTGACCAAGCTCTAAGCATTCTACAATGCCTGCTTTTACCACTTTCATGGCCCTTGGAACAAATTGTTTTCATCTGTCCATTCTGCTGGAAGAAGTCTTCAGTTTGAGATTTGTCAGTTACTCTCAACCTGGTTTAGCCCAAATGCCAAGATAATTTATTAGGGTATGTGGTTACTGCACATGTTACAACTTCTTGGAGACAGAAATGAAAGTTCAGTGAAAAGTAGACAACAAAGGTGGGTGAGTAGCCCTGAAAAGGGTTTAGCAATCCCTTACAGAGATCATAATGAAACATAGTAAGGCAGAAGCAATTTTCATTTCTAGAAAGCAAAGTTAATGGGGCATAAGTTTTGCCAAGTTCTAACACCAGGAAACAACATTGAGCAAAAATACAATGGTGGTTTGAATCCTTGTGAGACAAAACCCAGTCCAGTCAAGTTTGGGGAGACTCATGCTAGAATGTTGACCACCAGATAATTATGTTTTTTGAACCACAGAAATGCTGGATGACAAATTCATGAATTGTAGAGGTATTAAGATCTCCATGGATATAGACCATATTATCATAGACAAAATCACAGATCTTTGAAGTGTTGAATACATCAGCTCAGTGAGCCAATAATGTGATACACAGTGAAGAAACTGAATGAATGAATGAATGAAATGTTTTTTAAGTATTTATAATGTTCTAAATATGTTGCTAAATGCTAATGTGATCTTAGATTGCATAGGATAAATGATCCCTTCCAACAATAAAATTCTGTGATTCTTTGGACGTATAAGATTCTAAACCAATGTCCTATTAGATCATAGATGGGGGAACACATGTGAATGTCACTGAAAATTTGACTACATATATTCTTAGAACAAAGATTATAATATATTTGTATGTTACTCATTAGGCTGTGTTATATCTGATCAGCATATATTCCCCAAATACTTGGTCATTTACCTCAATCCAGGAGCATTTTAAAGGAGAAAATGGAATTGGTGTTGTCCTAGTCTAAATCCCTGGATAATAAGGGAATAGAAAAGAATGTATTAAAAATTCATTTGAATATGTTGGGAGGTTTTAGTGGACTGCAAGCTCAATATGAGTCAACAGCATGATATGGTTGCCAAAAGAGCTAATGAAATATTAGAAAGAATTAAAGGGAGAATTGACTCTAGTATTAGAAGGGACGTGATAGTTTCTCTATTCTTGTTTTCTGTTTTGGGAGTCATTTAGGAAGGTCATTAATAATGTGGAGTGTAGCCAAAAGAAGATGAATAAGATTGTAGAAATACTTAAGATCATACTTATTTGAAGGCACTGGAGATGTTTAACCTAGGTCCAATTTAATTCAATTTATTAAATATCTACTGTGTGTCTACTAGATTTCCAGTAAGCTGTCTAAAAAAGTCAGGTGAGTAGAAAGACTGGGGCAGGATAATTACATGTGAGAATCATTAGCATAGAGATAAATGTGAACTGATGAGATCAACAGCAAAAGTAGTATGGGGAAAACAAGAGAAGATAAATAAGAGAAGGTAGACAAGAGAAGATAGTTAAACTTTAGGACAGAACTAGGAGTGATGAATGGAAGATGAACAAAGAACATTTTTTAACATTTAAAACTAACCAAAAATAAATGAGCTATTTGTAAAAATAGTGAATTGCCCCTTACTAAAGAATAGTTGTTAGTTCACATTTCTATAGTTCCTTAAAGTTTTCAAAGGATTTTCTTTTCAACAGTCTTCTGTGAGAACTATTATATTCATCTTTCAGATGAAGAAACTAGATTCTGAAGGGCTAAGTGATTTATTTGCCCATGGTCAAACAGTTACTAAATGTATGAGGTAAAATTTGAACCCAGATCTAACACTTATTTTATTAGGTCACATTTTTTTTTCAATGAAAATTGGAGAACTGGAACTTTTAATTGAAAACCAGATAGATAACTTTGACTATATTAAGTTAAAAAGTTTTTGTACAAACAAAATCAATGCAGACAAGATTAGGAGGGAAGCAATAAATTGGGAAATCATCTTTACATTTAAGGGTTCTGATAAAGGTCTCATCTCTAAAATATATAGAGAATTGTCTCATATTTATAAAAATTCAAGCCATTCTCCAATCAATAAATGGTCAAAGGATATGAACAGACAATTTTCAGAGGATGAAATTAAAACTATTTATAGTCATATGAAAAGGTGCTCCAAATCACTATTGATCAGAGAAATGCAAATCAAGACAACCCTGAGATACCACTTCACACCTGTCAGATTGGCTAAAATGACAGGAAAAGTTAATGATGAATGTTGGAGGGGTTGTGGGAGGGCTGGGACACTGATGCATTGTTGGTGGAGCTGTGAACGGATACAGGCATTCTGGAGAACAATTTGGAGCTATGCTCAAAAAGTTATCAAACTGTGCATACCCTTTGACCCAGCAGCATTTCTATTGGGCTTATATCCCAAAGAAATCATAAAGGAAGGAAAAGGCCCCACATGTGCAAGAATGTTTGTGGCAGCCCTTTTTGTAGTGGCTAGAAACTGGAAATTGAATAGATGCCCTTCAATTGGAGAATGGCTGAATAAATTATGGTATATGAATGTTATGGAATATTATTGTTCTGTAAGAAATGACCAGCAAGATGATTTCAGAGAGGCCTGGAGAGACTTACATGAACTGATGCTGAGTGAAATGAGCAGAACCAGGAGATCATTATACACGGCAACAACAGTATTATATGACGATCAATTCTGATGGACATGGCTCTCTTCAACAATGAAATGTTTCAAACCACCTCCAATTGTTCACTGAAGAAAGCCATATACACCCAGAGAGAGGGATGCGAAATGTGGACCACAACATAACATTCTCATACTCCTTGATTGATGTTTGCTTACATTGTGTTTCCTTTATCTGATATATCGTTTGTGTAGATAAGATTTTTCTTGCACACCAATGATAAGTTTGGAAATATGTATACATATATTCGATTTGCCAATATTTTAACATAATTAACATGTAGTGGATATCCTGCCATCTAGGGGAGGGGTGGGGAGTTGGGGGGAAAATTTGTAACGGAAAGCTATGTAAGGGTTATTGTTGAAGAATTACCCACAGATATGTTATGCAAATAAAATAAAAATTTAAAATAAATAAATAAATAAATAAATTAAAAAAAAAAGAAAATTGGATACTTTTGTCACATGAAATAGAGAACATTCATCATATTGTAAGTGTGGGCTAACTGAAGGTTAGCTCTCTGGAGATATTCTCCTGCTATGCGATTCTGTGATTGTGAATTTTCCAAAATGGTTTTTTGGCCTTTGCATTTCACCTTTCATTTGGGTTTTTCTTTTCCTTTAGAGTTATATGAAAATCACATAAAAAATGAATTTCACATGGAAGGGTAATTAAGATATTTTTTTTTTCTTTAAAGGGAAAAAGGAGTTAAATGAGGACACGACTGAGTTGTAACTCATGCAGATTTTGAGTAAAGTACCACTTGCACACCCCGCTCCCCCCCTTTCTGACTATTTTCTAGTTGTCGATTTTATTTACAAACCTGCAACTGATAAAGTCCCCGTGAGGGAATAGGCTGATGACAGATTGTGAAGTATGGATGGTTCTAGGGACAGTAATCTTTTCCCCTATATTAGCTATTTTTAACATATATGTTCCTTGAGAGTAGAGATTGCTCTATCCTTCTGTCTTTGTGTCTCTACGACCTAGCATAGGGCTTGGCACATAGTGATATCCAATAAAGTTGACTAGGAAAAATGTTGACCTCATTGTAGCTTTAATTATATGAGAAATTTTTATAATTTTATAGAAAGATAAGCCCAACATGACAAACATTTACCAGATATGAAATTAAGAGTTATCTTCCCAACCTAGGAAAGGCCCAGGGACAGGTATGGAAAAAAACGTAAGTTTTCTCAGATAGCAGATTAATGGGGGAGTGGTTAGTTAGGACTCAGTCCTCGGAACATACTCAGATTTGCTCTTTCTGGTAGATTACACAGAATATGCACAATATTGTCTGCCACAATATGTAGCAGCTTGGTACCCTTTTTTCAGGTATGAGTGACTACCTCCTCATCTTTCTGGCTGTTTTCATAGCCTTATATTCTTTCCTTATATTCATACCCTTATATTCTAGGAGAGGACACAAATCTCAGCCTCCCAGCACTCCACTGCAGTGCTACCTCATAAGGTAGCTTTGTACCATCTTTGGGTAGCCCTAGTTAGAAGACTTTCTTAAACCTAACAACAATCTGTCTCCTTATACAACATATTCTTTGCTCCTAGTTTGCCTTCTGTAGCCACATGGCATGCCTCCTCTCTCCTCTATAAGAAAATCCATTAAATATCTGAA
The DNA here is from genome assembly GCA_023553655.1 of Myrmecobius fasciatus. Lineage (NCBI taxonomy): Eukaryota > Metazoa > Chordata > Mammalia > Dasyuromorphia > Myrmecobiidae > Myrmecobius > Myrmecobius fasciatus. The sequence continues at coordinate 268,062 of JAJPUD010002370.1, forward strand.
GATAATATTTATGTCTCTCCTACTTTTCCAAGTTTCACAACTCACAACTTCACAACTTTAACTATTCTTGTGACATAGTTTGAGTCATTTGCCTTCTCCAGGGCAAATCAATCTGGAGACTCCTTGTTGCTTCAAGGATCAACTTATAAACTTGATTTCACTATTAAAGGCCTTTATAACTGAGTCCCAACCCATCTTTCCAACCTAATTGTACATCCTGCCTCCCCCAAGTCAGATCTAGTTTAATTAGCCTTCTTCCTATTCCTTGTAACCACCCTATTTCCTATCTTTGCCTTTTCTTAAGCTGACCATCTCCCATACTTTGGATGCCTCTTCTCCTCAAATGTGTTTTCTAGAATTTTTTTTTAAGGCCCACAATAAACTGCACATGTTACACGAAGTTTTATCTAACTGCTGGTGCTATCCCTCCCCTAATTACCTTGTATTTATTCTTCATATTCTTTTATGTTTATTTATTGTCTTCCTTGGTAGAATAGAAATTCCTTGAGAACAGTAGTTATTTCATTCTTTTTATTTGTAACTTCTCTATAGAGCATAATACAAGTTCTAGCCCATATCTCCCTTTTTGTAGGAAGCCCTTCTGTTAAGGACCTCTTTCTGTTGACATATTGAGGTCTGTTTTGGAAGATATTTTGTGAATAGTCATAAATGTGCCAATATTTGGAAAGCCTTGGAATGCTTTTATGACAAAATACTCTTAAGATACCACTGCCATCTAGTGAGTAAGTAAAGAACTACTGAATCCATAGAGGATCAAAATAATAATAATAATAATAATAATATATATTTGCTAAAAAAAAATCCCCAAACACCAATATCTGTCTGTCTATTTCTGCCTGTCTGCCTCTCTCCTTCCCTCACTTCGTGGTAGAACCTTCCTCCCACTACATTCCCTTAAAAGACTCAGGGCTTAGCTCATTGGTGCCCCATATTATTTTTTTTCTGCTACCTTTATCTTTTCTCTGGAGATCAACTCTATTCATATCAATATATTGCGTGTTTCATATAACTTGTTTCTGCTTTGAGGAGTCTTTTGTTAGATTCCATTTTAAAGTTAAAAAAATGCCTTTAACAAGACAATACTCATTAGAAAACAATCGTTTTTCTTTCCATAAAGATAGGGTCTGGATGACATATCACTACTCAAAAGCAGTATTTTTGTCAAATAGAAAGAAAGTAAAAACATTGTTTTCATTCTTTATGTACTTGTGAAAATTCAAGATCTATGTTCCTGGGAAGGGTGTTGCTACAGGTTGTTAGTAGAGTTGAAATAAATCCTTAGGCATCTTGAAACCCTTTTGCTGGATTTTTATAACTTAAAGCAAGGACATTGGGGCTTTTTTATCTATTACCATTCATATTGCCTTTTAATCTCATCTCCTTATTTGTGATTTTAGTAATCTGAAGTTTTTATTTGGTGAGTGCAATGTGGCATAATGGAAAGAGCAATGAACACATAATTAAAATATTTATATTCAAGCCCTGGCCCTGAAAATTTTTCTGCTTCATGATCTTTAAACAAGTCTCTGATTTCCCGTTGCTTCATCTAGAAAGTGAGAATAGCAATATTAATAAGCTAAATTCCTTGTATCAGATTTAGCCACACAGAAAGATTTATATTAAGTGATACATACACATCCTGACACTCCTCCCATCTCCTCATAAATATATATGGGGGTATAATATATAAACAAACCTAACATATACCTAATATACTTATATACACATATGTACCCCCCCACACACATACACCTTCTTCTCCCACTCCTCCAACCCATTTGGGAATGAAAGAAAATTAAAATCCTGTTAAAACATGTTTAGTCAAGCCAAACAAATTTCTACATTGACTTTGTCTAAAGCAAACATTTCTCATTCTTTACTCTAAGTCCTTCATCTCTCTAATAGGGGTTTTATCATAAGTCTCTAGAATCATGTTTAGCCATTAAAGTTATTTACTTTTGCCATCTTGTTGTCATTATATAAACTATTCTTCTGGTTCTGCTTAGTTTTCTTTAGTTCATATAAGTCTTTATAAGTTTTTTTTAAAACCATCTCCTGCATTGCTCTTAAAAATTGTTTTTGGATTTATTTTTTTAAAGCACAGAGGCTTATTATTCTTTTTTATCCCCAAATTCTTTCCTTCCACTATTCCTCCAAACAAAATTTATTACAAATATATATATAATATATGCATATATAAGTAATCTGATAAAGTTGAGACATGTGCAATTATGTAATACATTTTCATACTGGTCATTTTGTGGAAGGAAAAATTTGAACTGAAAAGAAAGGAAGAAAAAAGAAAGGAAAGAAGAAAGGAAGAAAGAGAGGGAGGGAGAAAGGGAGAGAGGGAGGAAGTAAAGAAGGAAGGAAGAAAAAGAAAGAGAAGGAAAGAAAGGAAGAAAGAAGAAAAGAAAGAAAAAGAAAGGAAGGGAGAAACAAACAAACAAATCAACTATGTTTTGGTCTATATTCAGATGCCATCAGTTCTTTCTGGATGCAGATAGCATTTTTCATCATGATTTCTTTGAGATTGTCTTGAATCATTATATTTCAGAAAATAGTTAATTCATAGTTGTTCATCATATAATATCGCTATTACTATGTACAATGTTATCCTACTCATTCTGCATCAGTTCATAAAAGTCTTTCAGATTTTTCTGAAATCATCCTACTCCTCATTTCTTATAGCACAATAATAATCCATTACAATAATTTATTTTTTGCAGCCACTCCCCAATTGCTGGGCATCCCCTCAATTTCTGATTTTTTGTCGCCACAAAAAAAGAGTTGCTATCAATATATTTATATGAATGGGACCTCTCCTCCTTTAAAAAATCTCTTTGAGAATTCAAGCCACTCTCCAATTGATAAATGGTCAAAGAATATTAACAGACAATTTTCAGATAAAAAAATTGAAACCATTTCTAGTCAAATGAAATGGTGCTCTAAATCATTATTGGTCAGAGAAATGCAAATTAAGACAACTCTGAGATACCACTATACACTTCTCAGATTGGCTAAGATGACAGGAAAAGATAATGATGAATGTTGGAGGGGATGTGGGAATACTGGGGCCCTAATATGTTGTTGGTGGAATTGTAAACGGATCCAACCATTCTGGAGAGCAATTTGGAACTATGCCCAAAGAGTTATCAAATCGTGCATACATCCAGCAGTGTTTCTACTGGGTTTATATCCCAAAGAGATCTTAAAGGAGAGAAAAGGACCCACATTTGCAAAAATGTTTTTGGCAGCCCTTTTTGAAATGGCTAGAAACTGGAAACTGAAGGGATGCCCATCAGTTGGAGAATGGCTAAATAAGTTATGGTATATGAATGTTATGGAATATTATTGTTCTATAAGAAATGACCAGCAGGATGATTTCAGAGAAATCTGGATGTTAAGTGAAGTGAGCAGAACCATTGTACATGGCAACAAGAAGATTATATGGTGATCAATAATGATGAACATGGCTCTTTTCAACAATGAGATGATTCAAAGCCAACTATGTCCAGAGAAAGGACTGTGGGAATTGAGTGTGGTTCACAATATAGCATTTTCACTCTTTTTGTTGTTGTTTGCTTGCATTTTATTTTCTTTCTCATTTCTTCTGGTTTGATTTAATTTTTTCTTGTGCAGCAAGATAATTGTATAAATATGTATGCATATATTGTATTCAACACATATTTCTACAATGTTTAACATATATTGGATTAATTGCTATCTGGGATGGAGATGGGGGAAAGGGGGGAAAATTGGAACACAAGGTTTTGTCAGGGTTAATGTCAAAGAATTATCCATGCATATGTTTTTAAAAATAAAAAGCTTTAATAAAAAAAATCTCTTTGAGATACAGATCTAGTAGGGGTATTGCTAGAGGCATCTTAGCATTATTTTAATTTTAATTTCTCTGATAAAGTCATTTATAACTTTTTTTGGATATAATTGCATTTAGCATTGATTTCTTTTTCTGAAAACTGCTTGTTCATATCCTTTGACAATTTATCAATAGGGAGAATGACTTGCATTTTTACAAATTTGTCATATATTTGAGAAATGAGTCCTTTATCAGAGATACTTGTAAAAATCCCCCCCCTCCAGTTTTCTACTTTCCTTCTAATTTAGTTCCTTCTAAGACTTAATTGGTTTTGTTTGAGCAACCCCCTTTTCATTTAATATAATCAAGATTATCCATTTTACATTCCATAATGTTCTCTGTATCTTATATGGTCCTAAATTCTTCCCTTATCCAGAGATCTGATAGATAAAAATTTGCTTTTCTTGATACTAATCCCTTCTTTAATCTACTCTCCTAATTCTCCATTTTCCCTTTTTCTTATTTCCCTGTTGAATGAAATATATTTATGTATATGTGTGTGCATGTATATATGTGTGTGCACTTGTGAGTGTTTGTGTGTGTGTGTGTGTATTCCCTCTTTTGACCACTTCAAATGAGAGTGTGGTTCAAGTATTAGTTGCTTACTATTCTCCCATTCTTTGTTTCTTTTGATGTTACCTCTAAAAAATGAACTTTTTATTTATATGGCAGAAAATAAAAAGAAAATATACATTCAATATCACTTGCTTTAAAAAACAACAAGAAATCCTATGTTTAAAAAAAACTTTTCTACTTATCTGTTCTGAATTTCTTTTTTGTTTTCTTCTGTTCATTTTTTTTTTTTAAAAAGCTTCAATGGTCCTTTTTTGAGGGTGAAGGATACCACTATTGTCGATTGACAATTTTTTTTCTGTCTTTATTTCATTCTCTAATTCTAATCAATTTGAGTAATTTTTATTTATAATTTTTTGAAATATAGTGTCCAGAAATTCAGGAGTTTTAGATACTTCAATAATTCTTAAATTATTTCTCCTTCATTAGTTTTCTAGGTCAATTGGATACTAGAAGTCCTGTATTTCTCCTCATTTTTCCCCACTTAAAAACATTTTATTTTCATATTTCTTGCCGTGGCATAGTCATTGATTTTTGTTTATTTTATTCTAATTTTCAGTATGTCTATTTCTTGGGTAAGATTTACCACTTTCTTTTCTACTTATTTTCTTCCTAATTCTTTCCCCTTCATATCCTTTATTTCATTTAAAAATATAAACTCCCCTTGTTTCACTTTTTTTTGGCATTCTTAGTAGTCAGTGAAAAATCCATTTTTTTTTCTTTTCAATTTTTGCTCACAATATTTGGAGAGTTACTCTTTCCTTCTAGTCTGAATTTGGGGAGCTCTCTATATCTACAATAATATTTATGCTGAGTGATGTCTATTTTAGCTTACTTATCTCTCCAGTTTTAGTTCATGGATTAGAATGTGATGCTCGGCCCAGGCTCTGATTTCTTCTGTGTTTTGAGGTGGTTATCCTTGTTTGGTTTCTCAGCATCTCACTTGGATTATTGGGCTAAACTTTATCTCTTAGAGTTAGATCCTTTGGATGTTTGGAGTTCAGAATGTTATATTTTCAGGGCTTCTATAGCAACTCAGTTCAGCGAACTAGGAGTGTTGGGCACCTGGTTTGGCCTGCCTGACTGCACTACTGGTTTCCACTCCTTGTAGCTTCCAACAACCCCACTTTGGTTTTCTGATCATTCTGGGGGTTTTCCACTGGGTCCCTTTGCTCATGTGTGCTTCAGACACAAAGCCTGCAGCTTAGCTGTTTTTCTGATTGGTCTCTGCCCTGGGAGACTTCTGACTTGTTTACCTCAGTAAGCTCTGACCCTTTTCTATTGCCCTCAGGTTTTTGACTGACTTTTTCTGCAGTTCTAGGGTGGAAAAAGTCACTGTAATATCTTTGTGGATTTATTGATCACCATTCAGTTATTGTGAATTTCAGGTTAGGGGTGTAGTAGGTATAGAAGAGCTAGGTGGTCCACACCAGTTAGGCAGCTATGTTGGCCAGAATCCTAGTGGTTTCTTGAATATGTGCTGGGGTTATCAATCCCAGATGTCATGTACACTAATTTTCTCAAACTCCATGCACACTAATCTTCTTAACCCTTTTTATTTTTGACCACACTCTTGATTCTCACACAAATACATAGACTCCTAGACTCTTGGACTCTCCCTAATATACTACTGTCCACATTTTTTTCTCACCAAATCCCAGTATTATATCTACCAGATGTCTCTTTCTCCAGTAGTTAAGAATATATTTCAGAATTTCCTAAGTAGATTAGTAATTAACTGATAGCCATGAGCAGCTTGTGCCCCTGTGGCCTCTGTGTGCACAACTATTATTTCCACTGGAATTCTCAGACTTTTTTTTTTTTTTTTTTTTTACACATCTACCCATATACTCTCTCAAAACTTGACAAACTAGATATGGAGTGTATATGTAGAGTTCAATAGATGTGAAGGGAATGGCTGAGACAACTTATTTCCATTATTAAGCTGCATAAACAAAATTTAATTAGCCTTGTAGTATAAAGACAATGCTACCATTGGACCTCACTTATGTCACTGGAGAGTTACTTTTCTTAGCATGGGAAGTTGGCTAGCTTTCTCCTTGGGAAACCATTTTCTGTCTCATAAAATAGCAGCATGTTAATATTATTGTTTCAGTAAATTTGAGACCATACTCCATAGCATGGAAGTGGAAGTGGAAAGTGAGTGCCTTTGTTAATACAAACTGAAGAAATTATAGTGAGTGATGGGAACATTTGTTGTACATCTGTGCTACCAACTGGGAAGACCAAAAGAGATGAGCCTTATGGGATTTTCACTACAGAGTTCAGAGAATAGCCTGGCTAGCTTTCTCAAAACATTAGACTCACAGAATTTCCATCTGTTTTACAGAGCTTGGGTGGGTTAGCCCACCCACACATACCAATATCTCTCTATACCACACACACCCTCCTCCAGTCCTGAGACAATAACTGCCTCCTCCCGCCCCAAACTTCAACTGCTCTTCATATCACTGACTGAGTTTCTAAGTATCTATTTGCAGTCATTACATCAAGTTCTCCCTAACTAACACAGGTTCCCATGGAAACTAAAAAAAAATGTATTAGGTGAGGGTTGATCTTGCTGCCTGTTTTTTTATTTTTTATTTTTCATTATTCTTTCATTGTTTTCTTTTATGATCTGATAATATAGGGGACTGCCTGTTTTAAGGCCATGGAATGAAGCAACAAAATCTGATTTCTAGCCTTGACTCTGTTATTAATTTTATATATATATATATATGTACATATATATATATGTGTATGATCTAAAACAGATTATTTCATTTTTCTGTGCCTCAATTTCTTTATTTGAAAAATGAAAGAAATGGAATAAATGACCTTTCAGTTCCCTTCCAGTTTTACATCTGTGTTTCTATGGTTCCATGACCTTTATACCATAATTTTCTATTAAATATGGGGAAGAGGGAATGACCTTTTCATTTCTTCTTGCTCTAAGACTCTGTGATTTAGAGATATAAAGTGTCAAATCCCATCTGAGAAACAATTCCTCAATCTTTTATGCAGGTAGAAACAGGATCCATATTCTCTTTAAGTAGAATATATTATTGCCAATGATAGTATGACTGGAGGGACATCTTCAAGCTCTGACTCTCTAATTTCCTATATCCTAATACTTGAAATTTGATAATTAGAGATTTATTCCTTTGGGTCAATATAATTCAAATACCCTATGGAAGATTCTTATATTAAGCTTTGTCAAATATTAATACTTTTGAAAAAAAATTTTCACATCCTTTTCAATCTGTAGACAGATTTTTCAGGAGAGACAGAATAGAAAAATTTGTGAGTATTCTGGAAATAGAAAGAGAGGTTTAGATTTGAGAAATTCCCTAAAAGGACAGATGTTGTACACTTAATTCATGCTGGTCCAGTGGTTCAGGTTTAGAATTAAAATAAAAATGAGGCACTCATAGATAATCTAACACCCTACAATAATAGTATCATGGACTGATATCAAGCATGGATATAGCAGTGATACAATTGGGAATAGCTTTCCAGACCCTGTTTTGCCAGGGGGGCCAACTCTGGTCAGTAATATTTGTCAAACCTGAGGAAAAAATTTGCTCTTTCTGCTTTGAATTTTTTGTGCTTAGATGACTAGAAGATAGTTAGCATTTAGTCCCCTGGATCAATCATGTCTTGAAAATGTTTTCATCATCTTTCAGAAAAAAATTGCCTGCATACATAGTATTTATTGCTCCTGCAATAACATGCTTGGTGTATAGGGAAGAGATGGAACTTTATTTAGTTAAAAATACCAGAAGGAAAATAGGTGTCTGGAGGGAATGAGGGCAGGCATAGAAGAAGGAGAGGGATTAACACTAAAAAGAAAATCTAAGAAAGAAGGTGAAAGAGTCTCAAGATAGATACTATTTGGTACCATTTTCCCATGGTCTTATCCTATAGTGAAGGACTCCATATGTATAGGTAGCCCTAGATGACATTTAAAGGACTTCTAGTTATTATGAACATTCTGAAGTCAGAGAATTTTCCCCTTTTACCAGAGTTACTTTGAAAAAACAATCTTAAAGAAAAGAAGCAATAATGGGATTTCTGAGGAGCTGTAGCAGGTATCAGAGAAGCTACTATTTTCTGTTGTTTTTTTTTTATTCTTTTTTTTTTTTTTTTTTTTTCTTTTTTTTTTTTTTTTGAGAAGGAGTAAGGGCCGTGAAGAGTAGAGGGATCAGGAAAGCTTAAAGGGAGTACACTTGAGGTGAGCTTCAAAAAGAACTAGGGCTTTCAAGATGTAAAGAGGATAAAACATTTTCTATCCCCGGGGCATAGACATGTGAGATAGAATGTAATATATACAAGATAGCAAGTATAGCTAGAGTGTAATGTGCATGAGGAAGAGTAAGAATGAAATTAATCTAGAGAGATCTTATAACCAGAATGACTTTATATGTTAAATGGAAATTTGCATTTTATCTTATATTACTTTGCAAACCTGAGTAACAAGAAGGACAAAAATAGGAAAAGTAGAAAAAGAAGCAAGTGTAGAGGGGACTTTAATGAGTTTTATTTGGATTATATTAAGTTTGAGATGCCTATTGTATATCCAGACAAAGAAATCAAATAAATAATTGATGACTAGGGATTGGAACTAAGGAGAGAGAGAAAAAAAATGTAGATTTGGGTGTTGTCTGCACAGACATGATAATTGAACCTAAGGAAATGGATGAAGTTACAAAGAGTAGATATAGAAAACTCCTAGGACTGAGCCCTACAACCTACCTTGTTATGGGGGGAAATTGTGGATAATTGTCTAGCAAAGAAAATGAGAATGACTAGTTAGAAAGGTAGGAAGAAACCTGGGAGAGCCATGTAATGAAAAGGCAAGAAAGACAGATTAATCAGGAATAAGGAGTGTGAGCAATGTCAAATGTCAATAGAGGTCAAGAAGGTTAAGGACCAATGGTGACTATGAAATTTTTTAATTAAATATTTTTTCAGTTAATAAAAATAAATTTTTTTACTTCTATTATTCACATTACTGAAAAAAAAAATCCAAAACCAAAACAGAGCTCTTGTAACAAATATATGTGTATACACACATATAGTCAAACAAAACAAACGTATCAATCATGTTTAAAACATATCTTATCTTTCACTAAGAGTCTATCATATTTCTATCTTGAGTTGGTTAAAATGCTTCATCATTCACCCTCTAGAATCAGGGTTGATTAGAATAGTTTTTCATTAAGATTTGCCAAATGCTACTTGTTCCTGCAATCTTAGAGCTTACTGAAGTAGTCATGGGGAAATTGAATTGCAGTACTACTTTCTACTACATCATCTTGATGTTTTCCCCAGCTGTTAAATTATACAATGAGATACTAAGTAATCTTTGAGAAAAACATTGCAGTCATATAATAGAGTGGGTAGGTAAATTAGTTGAGAAGTGAATAGAACATGAATATGTTCTATAACATGAACCCAAGGTCTTTTGTGATCCTGATTGCCCTTCTTTGACTACTTTGTAATTTATTAATAGCTTACCTGAGGTATAGCATATTAAACTAAATACATGGCATAGTCTGATCAGGACAAACAACAATAGACCATTGCTTTCTTCTTCTTGCACACTGTGGAGAATTTACAGAAAAAATGTTAACCAAGACCAGTCGGATGAGAAGTCCTCAATAAAGGGTTTGTTATTTGCTCTTGGGCAGTAGTGTTCATATTTCTAAGATGACAAATGCATTAATGTATCAATACCAAAATAACCTGTAAGAGTACAATAACTTATAAGGATTGGAAAAAATCTTATAGTCAGAATGATAGTGAAAACTCACGTTTGGCCAATTTTGTAAGCTACCACTGTAAACTTCAGATCAAATCCTGTTTCACTAGACAAGATGAATACTTTTATTTGATCATAAAATGTCAACTTGCCTACAGTTAACATGAGTATATACAAGGATGAGAGTAGAATTATATGTCTATAGAAAGGTAGCTAGAAGAAGAAAGCAGGTAACAAGGAGCAGAAAAATAGATGGGAAAGGACAAGTGGATTGTATGATTTCTAGTCCCAGCTATATAATGTTATCAAAGTCATTTACTCCAGGTAGATCACTTTCCCTACTGTATTCAGCCATACAACTATTTGGTGCTTGGGAACTCTTAACACCCTTTTAAAAAATTATTCTTGTTAATTGACTGAAAGGTTTTTTTGACCTGGTTTTTGAGCCAGGTAGATGCATCTCTGTCCAAATAACAATAAATTAAATAATAAACACTTTAGTGAGAATGGAATGAGATTTTCCATTTAGCCTCTAAAGAGATTCTTCTAAAATTCAGAACTGATCATATCCCATTCCACTCTCCCTTTTCAGGAATTATTTTTGGACCTGTGTATAATTAACATTTTGTTCTTTGAGGCTTTGTTCATAGTTGTTTTCAAATGCTTGTTTTCTTTTGAGTTGTGCCTTGGTCTTTTCTATCAATGGTATCATTGTCTTCCAAGACACTGAAGCTTACAACCTTCATGTCATATTTAACTCCTCACTCTTAATCATTCCACATATATAATATGCTGCCAAATATTGTTTCAACCTCCATAACATATTTTGGACAACTCCCCTCTTCTTACACAACCACAATCTTAATCTATGCCTGGATCATCTCTGAATTAGACTATTGAAGTGAGATTCTAACTGCTCTTCCCATCTTCAGTCTCTGTTCTTCTCTGAGTAAGTCCCTGTGTCTCTTTCTCTGTTTCCTTTAAATTTATTATTTATTTATTTTACACATTAAGAAAAATTAATTTTGAGCTACAATTTCTCTACTTTCCTCTCAAACCCTCACCCAACCACTGAGAAGGCAAATAATATGATATAAAATATACCTCTGGAATCATGCAAAACATTTCCATATTAGTCATAACATTAAAAAGCCAAGAAAAATAAAGTGAGAAATTTATGCTTCAATTGGTACGCAGAATTCATCAATTCTCTCTCTCTTTCTTGCATGTGAAAGCAATTGGGGTTAAGTGACTTGCCCAGGGTCACAAAACTAGTAAATGCTAAGTGTCTGAGGCTGGATTAGAACTCACGTCCTTTTGACTTCAGGGCCAGGTCTCAATCCTTACATCATCTAGCTGCCCCTATTAATTCTCTCTCTGGATGAAGATAATATTTTTTCCATCATGAATCCTTTCAAATTATCTTAGATCATTGCATTGGTCAGAGTGGCTAAGTATTTCATATTTGATTATTGTTGCAATATTGCTTTTATTGTGCACAGTGATCTTTTGAGTTTTGCTCACTCAACTTTGCATCAGTTCATATAGTTTTTGCCATATTTTCTGAAATCATAACCCTCATCATTTTTATAGCAGTATATTGCTCCATCACAATCAAACGTTGCAATTTTTTTTAGCCATTCCCCAATTTATGGCCATTCTCTTCATTTCCTATTGATTTCTACCACAAAAAGAGCTGTTATAAATATTTTTCTACATTTAGATCTTTTTCCTTTTCCTTTGTTCTTTTTGGGATATAGATCTAGTAGTGGTTCAAAGGTTATATACAGTTTTAGTATTCTTTGGGCATAGATCGAAGTTGTTCTCCAGAGATGGTTGGACCAGTTCATAATTCCATCAATAATTTATGAGTGTACTTATTTTTTCTCAACTCCTCCAGCATTTGTTATTTCTAATAGGTGAAAGGCAATATTTCATGGTTGTTTTAATATAGTGATTTAGAGCATTTTTATATGACTATAAACAGCTTTGACTTCTTCTAAAAGCTGCCTGTTTATATCCTTTGACCATTTACCAATTAGAGAATGACTTTTATTTTTCTAAGTTTGACTCAGTTCCCTACATATTTGAGAAATGAGACCTTTAGTAGAGAAATTTTCTATAAATTTTTTGATATTACTTCATTGTATATGGTACCTCTACCAAACTGTAATTTTTCCTGATTCTCTCATGAAGTCATTAGCTCCCATTTCTAGTTTTTAGGAAATTATTTTCTTCAGTGAATTTTTTTTTACAACATCAACCTGATTTTTATTTGAAGCATTTCTATATTCTCTATTTATTTTATTT
>JAJPUD010002370.1:289071-302010 GCA_023553655.1 Myrmecobius fasciatus
CAGTTCTGCTGATTGAATTATGTCAGGGCTGGGCAGCTCCGCTGATTAAATTATTTCTGGTGCTTATCAGACCTGTTTTGAGGTTCTTCCAGAGTATCTTCTTCTAGAATCGTGTTGTTCTCCGGATATTGTGGATTTTTTTGCTTCAGAATCAGTCTAGAGGCTTCATATTTTGTTGGTTTGAGGGGAGGTTAGAGGAGGTTACAGAGAATCCTGTCTCTCTTCAGTGAATTTTTGTGCCTCTTTTTATCAGTAGGCCAATTTTTTAAGGTATTTTTTCCAGCATTTTTGTGTCTCTTTTACCAGCTGCTAATTTTCTTGTTAAAATTTTCTTGTCTTACTTTCATTTCTTTCCCCATTTATCTCTATTATTCTTATCACTTTCTTTAATTCTTTCAGGAATTCTTGTTAGGCTTGTGTCCAATTCACATTTTTCTTTGAGGCTTTGATTGTAGAATTCTTTTTATATTGTTGTCACCTAATTTTGTTTCTTGATCTTCCTATCATTGTAGCTTTTTAAGGTCAAGTTCTTTTATTTTGTTTCCTCATTTTTTTCAACATATTTCTTGATTTTGAAGTTTATATTAATGTTGGGTTCCAATGCCCTAGGAATGGTGCAGCATTGTGCCAAATTTCAGACTTTTTCATGCTGCTATTTTCAGAGCTAATTCTGGATGTTTGCAAGTTTTCAATGCTTTCAAGGTTGTGTAATCCAGTAAGAAGTGTGGTCACTGCCCTTCTTATCTGTGTTCTAGTCTTTATCCAGGAAGACTTCTGATCTACAGCAGCCAGAAGTGCTAGCACTCTCTTTACTTTGGAACTGTAACCAAAGCCCTGTTCCCTTGTGATAAACCAACAACATTCTTCTTTGTTCGGGAACTGTGACCCAGAATTGTTTATAGGTAGAGTTGACAATTAACATTAGCACTACCCAGTACCAGCAAAGGGTCCCCTGTAATTTCTTTCTGACCAATCGTTTCACCTACTTGCCTTCTCTGGGATAAGAGCCCTCAAAGATGTTGCTGCTGATGCTCTTGTGGCCCCTCCAAGGCCCACTGCTGGTGTGGGCTGACCTCCACTCAGATGCTATAGACTTTTTTTTTTGTCTCCAAACTACCCATTTAATTATTTAGTTATAAAATATTCTGTATTCTTAGCCTTAAATGGGATTCAGTCAATCTTCACATCTTCATTTTTTTCATCTTTGTCTGCAATCTTTTTTTATTAAAGCTTTTTATTTGCAAAACATATGCATAGGTAATTTTTCAACACTGACCCTTGCAAAGCTTTCTGTTACAAATTTTTCCCTCCTATCCCCTACCCCCCCCCCCCCAGAGGGCAGGAAATCTAATACATGTTAATTATGTTAAAATATTTGACAAATCAAATATGTCTCTATATATTTATACAGTTATCTTGCTGTGCAGGAAAAAAAACTGAGAAGGAAAACATAATGCAAGCAAACAACAATAGAGAGCGTGAAAATGTTATGTTGTGTTCCAGACTCAGATTCCACAGGCCTCTCCCTGGGTGTATATGCCATAGACTTTTTCTGTTGAGATGTCTTAAGCTTGAAAAATGCTTCACCATGAACCTTTGTTCTTTCTGCTGCTCCAAAATTTGATTTGGGGTTTTGTTTTAAAGTTGTTTAGAGGGGGCATCTTTCCCTTAAATCTCCACCCCCAGTCCATCCTCAATTTAGCTGTTCAAGTGATTATTCCAAAGTAGAAGTCTGATCATATCATCCTTTCTCATTGAGTCTAGTGGATCTCCATTTTCTCTATCATCAAAGAGTAAACTTATCTACTTGGTATTTAAGATTTCCACAGCTTGACTCCTTCCTATCTTTCTCATCCTCCTATTCTTTGTTCCCTTCGGTGACCTCTATAATCTAGCTACATTATAACATTTGTAGGACCTCAAATACAACATTCCATCTCTGCCTGTCCCCAATACCCGGAGTCTCTAAGCTTCTCATCTTTACCTCTGATTTCTCTGATTTCCTTAAAGAGAGTGTATCAAATCACCTTTTGTAAGAGGCTTTCCCCAATCTTTCCAGAAGCAAATGCCTTCTTTCAGATAACTTTCCATATATCTACCCTCTATACACACATACACAGACACACACAGAGATACATATAGTTACATGTATATGTATATTGCATATACTCAGTTATTTACATGTTTCTCTCTCAAAAGAATAAATGTATCCTCAGGACAGAGACTATTTTTGCTTTTTTTGTATCCTTAGTATTTGCAGATATATGGGATGCTTAAGGATGATTAGCATCTCTAGGTGAGGGTTTGCTGAGCCATTTTCTAGGCTGTTCATCTGGTACTCAACTCTCAATTGTAGCTCAAAAGCTGTAGCATGTGCAGCAGTTACACTCTGGTAAACCATCTCAGCAGTGGCTAAACCAGGATGAGGGTAACCCTGGGGTGAGTTAGGGGCTATCTACCACAAGCATGTGAAGACTTCTCCTGCTGTATTGGGTGGATGAGAACAATTTGTTCCAGTCACTTTGAAGATTACAGGAACAGGTACTGTGAAGTACTTAGAGCTTATTAGAAATCAAAGATGCCAAGGACATTCTTGATTTTTGTCTTGTCACTGGACTTTGAGAACTCTGAAAAACAGAGTAAGGCTCATAACTCTGTGCAATTCTGCCTCACTTAAATCCAGTTCACCCATGAGTCCAGACATCATCCTATGATATCACTGGTCCTCTTTGAAAAGAAAGGACAAACAGCTACTACCACAATGTTTTTAGCACAATGCCTTGCTAGTTTACTTAATTTTATGTTGAGTTCAATGCTGAACCCAAATTTCCTCTACAACATTCCCAACAGTGGCATTCCAACATTCTTTTGAAGGTCTTGAGAAAGGAAGAACTTATCCTTGCCTAAGGCAGCCTCTTCCATTTTTGGATAGCTTATATCAGAGTTTGGACTTTTCCCCTTACTTGAAGGTAAAATCCATTTCTCAGCCAACCATTACTTCTCATTCCGGTCTATAAAGTTTTCTGAAGAGATTGCAGATAAAATAGTTTACATGACTATAAATAAACATCCTCTATAAAATCTTCAATATTTTATTCCCCTACACATAGGTAGTAAATACATACAAGTAGAGAAGTAGCATACTATAGCATGGTGGTTCCAAATATCATTGTTCTATTAAAGTTTTTCACTAAAACATGTGTTGTGAACTCCCAGGATAATTTAATATATTATTTTAGATGTATTTTTAAATAGTTAAAATAATTGTTATAATAACTTTTGTCCCTAAGCTCTTGACTAAATATATAATTATGATAATAAAATTTAAAATTTTATTAAACTCCTAATAAAAATTAATATAATATAAGTATAAATATTTTATGTGAAACAATCTGTAAGAATGAAAAGAAGCAATCCTGTAAGACCTCATATGATTACTGTTTTCTGCAATAAATAATATTAAATTCATTTTCCAAATTTTATTGAATGCAAATAGCATTTTAATGAAAAAAACTTACAATTTGGAAGATACTTACCATAATGTAGTAATCCTATATGAACTTAATTTTGATGTCAACTTTTTTATTTGAACACAAGATTGCAATGTTTATCTCAGCTCCAGTCTTAAATCTAGTTCCTCATTTAGTTTATTTCAATATTTTCATTTAAAATAAGAATTGAGGGAAAAATCTCACTCATACAAATATGTGGTGGAAAACAGTAGAAGAATTTTACAAGCTCTCTTGTTGAGAGATAGAAATTCATTCTTAGCCAATTGGTGAAAATAAATAGCTAATGACAATATAAAATTTACTTTTCCACTGGCTAATGACAAGCACTGTATTAAGTGATATGTGCTTACAATTCAATTTCTTCTTCTTCAACAATGTTTATATATAAACTTTATAAGGAAAGACTTTCTTCAGATTTGTCTTGCTTCCGTTCTACCACTCTCCAGAAACCCTACTGAATGATTGGTGACATTTTTCCCACTGATGACAACAAGTTCACTTGAAAACCCACCAGATACAGCAGTAACATAAGCAGAGAATAAATTTAAAATTGGAATCAGCCTTTATTTTGATGGAAAGCAGTAAAAAATTTATTTCTGCAGAATATTTGAGGTTCTGATGGTTTAAGCATGGTTGCTAATACACATTCTAGAGATCATGGTTTTCAAACAGTTTGCCATCTATGCTATAATAACATAAACATTTGTAACATCTTAATCACATGATTACATAGATGATTAGGTTTGATTACAGGGTAAAAGAAAGAAATGAGGGTACTCCTTTGGTATGTTGTACAGGACACAAATGAGAGTGTGCTTATACATCTAACCATCCACTGAGAATCTGTAGTCTAATTTCCCAGTGCTCTCTACGCCTATAAATTGAAGAGAAAGTACCCACCTATATTAGTAGAGGAAGTTCCTTTACCTAAGAATTTCCTATAGTGATGGTCCAGTTCAGTTCCTATGTATATAGTAAAAAAAAAATGGATTTTGAACCCTGCCTCTATACTTTCTAGATAGTGACTTTGGACAAACGACTTCTCTTAGTTTCCTCATTTGTAAAATAATAAACTTGAACTAGATCATTACTGAAGTCCCATCCAACTCTAAATCTGTTATCCTAGGACCTGAATGTGTATTAAAAATATCTATGAAATACCATGCTCAAAGTCTATGAAGGTTACTATGACAAAAACAAGTCATGGCCTAGGGTGAGAGAAACACATGTAGCATTGGGTCACTTCCCTGAAGGAAAAGTAGAATAATTATCCCCAGTGGTTATTCACAGCTCTGACACTGCAGGATCCCTGATGTCTTCTGATGATAATGTGCTATCTCTCTCAAGTCTGTTCCTTATTAGACAATGTCTCTGCTAGGAGTGGTTCCCTTCTGTACTTTGCTAATTTGGATTAATGAGATTTTTTTTTGGTAAACTTACCTCTCAGATCTGTGGAGAAGGAAGGAATTTGTGTCCAAAGAAGAACTGAAACACTTAATTGAATACCAGATAGATAATTTTGATTATATTAAGTTAAACAGTTTTTGTATAAACAAAACCAATGCAGACAAAATTAGGAGGGAAGCAATAAATTGGGAAATCATCTTTACATATAAGGGTTTTGATAAAGGTCTCATCTCTAAAATATATAGAGAATCATCTCATATTTATAAGAATTCTAGCCATTCTCCAATCGATAAATGGTCAAAGGATATGAACAGACAATTTTCAGAGGATGAGATTAAAACTATTTGTAGTCATATGAAAAGGTGCTCCAAATCACTATTGATCAGAGAAATGCAAATTAAGACAACTCTGAGGTACCACTACACACCTGTCAGATTGGCTAAAATGACAGGAAAAGATAATGATGAATGTTGGAGGGGATGTGGGAAGGCTGGGACACTGATGCATTGTTGGTGGAACTGTGAACGGATCTAGCCATTCTGGAGAGCAATTTGGAACTATGATCAAAAAGTTAACAGACTGTGCATACCCCTAGACCCAGCAGCATTTCTATTGGGCTTATATCCCAAAGGAAGGAAAGGTCCCCACATGTGCAAGAATGTTTATGGCAGTCCTTTTTGTAGTGGCTAGAAACTGGAAACTGAATGAATGCCCATCAATTGGAGAATGGCTGAATAAATTATGGTATATGAATATTATGGAATATTATTGTTCTGTAAGAAACAACCAGCGGGATAATTTCAGAGAGGCCTGGAGAGACTTGCATGAACTGATGCTGAGTGAAATGAGCACAACCAGGAGATCATTATACATGGTAACAAGAAGACTATATGATGATCAATTCTGATGGACATGGCTCTCTTCAACAATGAAATGTTTCAAACCACTTCCAATTGTTCACTGAAGAAAGCCATATACACCCAGAGAGAAGGATGTGAAATGTGGACCACAACATAACATTTTCATGCTCTCTATCAATGTTTGCTTGCATTGTGTTTCCTTTCTCTGATTTTTCTTTCTTGTAGATACAATTTTTCTTGCACAACAATGATGAGTGTGGAAATATGTATGTATATATATATATATACATATATATATATATATTTGATTTGTCAAGTATTTTAACATAATTAACATGTAGTGGATATCCTGCCATCTAGGGGAGGGGTGGGGAGTAGGGGGGAAATTTTGTAACAGAAAGCTTTGTAAGGGTTAATGTTGAAGAATTACCCATACATATGTTTTGCAAATTAAAAAAAAAAAGAAAATGTAGAGATGGAGGAAGGGAATGGGAATAAAATCAATCTGAGCTGATTGTAAAAAAAAAACAAAAACAAAAAGAAAACTTTTAAAATTTCTTTTTTGTTAATATTTTTGTTTTCCCTAGTTATATGTAAAAGCATTTTTACACATGTACATTAATTTTTTACACATTTCTATATGAATCATGTTGGTAGAGACATATCAGAACAAAAGGGAAAAGCCATGATGAAAAAAAAAGTGAAAATAATAAGTGTTGATCTACACTAAGTTTCCATTGTTCTTTCTCTGGATACAGATCATGTTTTCCATCCAAAGTTTATTGGGATTGACTTGGATCACTGAATTGCTGAGAAGAACCAAGTTTGTCATAGTTGATCATTGAACAATCCTGCTGTTGCAATGTACAAGGTTTTCTGGTTCTGCTTGCTTCACTCAGCAGCTTAGTGAGATTTCTTTTTGCTGATTTTAGGTTTGATTTGGGAAAGGTTCCTTTCTGTATCTTGAGTTCATCTCTTCAGAGCTAACTAGCTATCTCATTTCTAATCTACTTGAGTCTAGTGGATAGAACTTCTCTTTGTTAAGGGCAGATTGACAGCTTTTTAGTCATAGTCACAGTACTCATATAACAAAGCCCTAAGATGAAAATAGGTCTTACCTTTCCTGCAGAGATCTGGAAGGAGACATGAATTAGAAATTGGTCTCAGGTATGTGACCCTTGGCAAGTCACTTAACTTGTGCTCAGTTTCCTCATCTGTTAAATGAGAATCATAAAAGCACATATCTCCCAAGACTTTTATGAGGATAAAAATGAGTTAACATTTATAAATACTTCGCAAACATTATATAAATGTTCTATACAAGTTCTATATAAATGCTAGTTACCATGATGATGATTATTATTTTATATGCTACACTAAATTCCTTTATTATGAATATTATTCAGAAGCAAAGTCTGATTACTTTGGTTCTGTATTTTGTCCAATGCAAACCTGTCTTATTACACACAATGAATTGTAGGGCCATCATATATGAAGACTTTCAAATATGATAAGACCTATTAGAGCTTCTCCCTCATTGGCAGACTTCAAAAATCTTTGGTATCTTTATGCCATGTTTAGTGAGTGAGGAAGCATGATGGAATGGAGAAATGGCTGATAATGGAATCAAGAAGACCTGAGTTTGAATCTTGCTTTTGACCTTAATAGATGTGTGCCCAAAAGCAAGCCTTGAAACTCCCATGTGTCTTAGTTTCCTCATCTTTAAATGGAAAGTTGTGATATCTGTAGGAGGTTCCTCAATTTGTGAGATTCAAATGTTAAAGTATATTGAAAATGCTACATGAATGCATATTATTATTATTATAAAGGCATTGGAAAAAGATTTTTATGAACAACAGAAGCATGGATGAACTGCACCTGTGCAAGATGTAGAATTCATTATCCTGATAAAATCTCATATCCATACAGGAATGAAGCATGACATCAAAAAATGAGCGTATTATCTCCACCACAATGGTCTATTGATCTGGTGAAGGAAATTATCGACAGTGTTCCCTTGATGAATTGATAGGAATCTCATGAATTAATTTAATTGGCCCTTTACTTAAGTACTTAAAATCCTGGAGGTGGAAGAAGTCTGTAAAATAAGATGCCAGTCTCATTTTACAGGTAAGAAAACTGATACCTGGAAAAATTAAATGATATGCCCAAGGCTATACATCTAATTGATGAAAGAACCTTGTTTCTTTTTAAACTGAGTATACCAAATAAAATTAATTTATCTCTCTCATATGCTCTCCCTCTTTCTCTTTTTCTCTCTTCTTCTATACCTTCCTTTCTTCCTTTCTTCCTTCCATTGACTAAGTGAAAGAGTGGATGACCCTGGACAAATCACTTAGCCACTATGCCTAAGTTTCCATAACTGTAAAATGGGAATAATAAAAGCATCTTCCCCTCAGAGGATCAAATGGAAAATATTTGTAAAGTGTTTTTCACAGTGCTTCTTTCTTTTTTAACAAGAAAATTAAGTAGGGAAAGCCAGCAACTCTATTTCAGGAACAAAATCTAATTTGACTGGAGGCTTAGTTGAAGAAAATAAGGTGGAGCATAAAATACTTTTTATATAAGGGAATAACCACTAGATGGCACATGGAGAACTTCAAATATTTGCCATTTCCTGGTGAATACAGCAGGGAAAAATGAAAATCAAGTAGTCTCTGACCCCTGCAGCCATCAGGTAATTAGCAAGTTCACATGAAAAGAAAAATAATTTGTTTAGAACTCTGTATTTAGAAATGATTCAAGTCCAATTGGAACGTATGGTGAGGTGACTTGGATTTATGTTTGGCTTCTACTACTAGTTGTGTGACCAGGCAAAGCATTTCTCTTTCCTGATGTGTAAAATAATGGTGATGCTTTTAAATGTCTATGATTTATTAATTTATTAATGTTTACTTAGCAAGACATCAAATCTTGCTCTCAGAGTAGAGAGAGAAAAAATATTGGATTTGAAGTTTAAGCAGCTGGATTCAAATCTGACCCCAGTCCCTTTTTACCTGTGTGACCTGAGTGAGAGCATGTGGGTCTTCTTTGGGCCTTTGTAGATTTTCTTTTCAGCTTGAAATCTCTGATTCTCTGACACTTCCTTCTTCTGTTAGTAATAGCTGGGGTGTTATTTTGGCTGAAATAACAACTCACAGAACCTAGGTATAGTACAGTATTTTTAAGAAATAGGAAATGGAGTCTTGAGGATATCCAGTATAGGTATCATTTAAGGAGAGTTTACTGTCATGATTTAGAGACTGTAGGAAAAAGAATGAAGAAAACCGTTTTCATGAGGGATAGAGTGATACCTGACATGGAGAAAGTCTAAAATGACATTCTAAGAGAATTTAGTTTACCTTTTATTCTTTGGAGAAGATATCCTGAAAAAGAGATTTTAATTGGTATCCTGAGAAAGTAAAATGATGGAATTATGATTTCACTGTTTGTGAAGGAATAAACAATTGCAGTTGATGAATAGCTATGATCCTTTTTTACAACTAATATACTAGCAAAATAGTTAAATACATCTTTGTATTGTTAGGTACTTTCTAAATAATTCAGATAGCTAATGACACTGATTTTTTTAAGTCTGTGAAATGAGTATATAATTGAAAGAAAAGGGAGGATTAGAGAGAAATATGGACAAAACTTTAATTTCTAAACTGCAGTGGGCACTCACCTAATCACATATGTCATTCATTCAACAACCATTAAGTGGCTGTGGCTACAAAAGCAAGAATGAAAAAGTCCTTACCCTCAGGGAACTTACATTCTAGAAGGGAAGACCGGAAGCATATTCACACAGATACATATACATATATAATAGTTATATGGATGTAAATATGTATGTATATCCATATAAATATGTGTGTGTATTAAGACAAATACAAGGTAAAATAAATAAAAGACATAGATATAAAGTAATCTTGAAGGGAAAGGTTGGTAGTTTAAAAAGACCAAGAAAGATCTTTCACAGAAGGTAGATTATGCTAAATCTTGAAGGAAAACTAGAATTCCAAGAGTTGTAAGTTAAAAAAAAAAGAATATCCTAGGCATGGAAGTAAGTCATGCAAAAGCACAGAGATGGGAGATGTAAAGGAGCATATAAGTAGACTTATATGTACATAGGGAGGACTTCATCAACTTTTATTAAATGAATAAGACCACTTGGAAAAACATGCATCACCCTCAGTCCCATTTAGCTTCCCTACTCCTCCAATGTGAAAGATGATCAAATGTTTTTGATGTAAAGTAAGATCTCTTCCAGAGTTGAGCCAAATGCCTTTTGGGCACAATGGATGGTTGGAAATTGTAACCACTATACATCACTACTCATCAAAGGCTTTTAAGTTCTCATATATTGAGCAACTTGACCGATCATAAAATATAAAGCTATATACATGGAAAGCAGAATTTTTTGTTTTAAAATGTCTATATTTAGATGAAAGAAACATTAAAAACTGTCTCTCACGTGAATGACTACACCAATTGTGGTCCATATAACAATGCTGCAATAAAGATTGAACTGTAATAAATACAGTTTCATGAGAAATCTTTCATGAACTGATGCAAAGTGAAGTAAGAAGAGCAATGGAAACAATATAGCAATGGAAGGAGACTATAACAATGTAAATGGGGAAGAGAATAACCACAAACCCATACAAAATTAATGTTTCAAAAAGAAAACTTAGCTTAAAAGAATAGATACCTCTGCCCTACTTCTTTGAAGAAGTGGGGTATGAAAGGTGTGTATAACATTGAACATGGCATCAAATTCTTTTCAATGAGTTGGTTGGTTTTGTTGATTTTTTTCCTTTAAAAATTATTTGTAATAAGGGATGGTTCTCAGAAAGAGAAGGAATAGAGGAGGAAGTATAGAGTATATGAAAACAAAAGATATAAATTTTTAAGTGCCTGTCATTGTGACCCTCCCTCATCCCTCTGCTTCCTACATATTTTACTCAGTCAGTTTCTCATATTGTTCATCTGTAGTCCTAGCTCTAGTGTCTTTTGTCTTTTTTTTTTTTTACTAATTATTTTTTCTTTTTCTGGTTATACATGTATTTTAACTTTCTAAGTACAAAATTTTTTATGAATCATGTTGGGAGAGAAAAATCAAAACAAAAGGGAAAAACCACCAGAGGGAAAAAAAAACCGAAAAAAGAAGTGAATATAGCCTGTATTGATTTATAGTCAATCTTCACAGTTCTCTTTCTTGATGCAGATGGCATTTTAATCCAAAACTTATTGGGATTACTTTGGATTAACTGAAGCACTGAGAAGAACCAAGTCCTTCACAGTTGATCATTGTACAATTTTGCTATTACTATGCACAATATATTCCTGGTTCTGCTTGTTTCACTCAGCAGAAGCTCATATAAATCTTTCCAGGACTTTCTAAAATCAGCTTGTTTATCAATTTTTATAGAACAATAATATTCCTTCCTATACCACAATTTATTCAGTCATTCTGCAATTGATGGACATTTACTCATTTTCCATTTCTTTGCTACCACAAAAAGAACTACTACAAACATTTTTGCAAATGTGGATCCTTTCATCTCCTTTATGATTTCTTTGGGATACACACCCAGAAGTGGCCCTGCTGGGTCAAAGGATATGCACAGTTTTATAGCTCTTTTGGCCTAGTGCCAAATTGTTCTTTTTTTTTTTTAATAAAGCTTTTTATTTGCAAAACATATGAGTGACTTTTCAACATTGACCTTTGCAAAAAAAAAAACTTTTTTTTCCAAAGCTTTTCCTTTCCCTCCCCCCGCCCCCCACCCCTAGATGACAGGTAATCTAATACATGCTAGATAGGATAAATTATATGACAAATACAATACATGTATACATATCTATACAGTTATCTTACTGCACAAGAAACATCAGATCTAGAAAGAGAAGAAGAAAAAAAACAACCTAAGAAGGAAAACAGAATGCATGGAAATATTCACAGAAAGCGTTAAAATGCTGTGTTGTGGTTCACTCTCAGTTCCCACAGGCCTCTCTCTGGATGTATATGACTATCTTCATCGCAGTACAACTGGTTTGAATCACATCATTGTTGAAGAGAACCATGTCCATCAAAATTGATCATCGTATAGTCTTGTTGCTGTGTATAATGTTCTCCTGGTTCTGCTGATTTCACTCAGCATCAGTTCATGCAAGTCTCTCCAATCCTCTCTGAAATCCTCCTGTTGGTCATTTCTTACAGAACAATAGTATTCCATAACATTCATATACCATAATTTATTCAGCCATTCTCCAATTGATGGGCATCTTTTCAATTTCCAGTTTCTTGCCACTACAAAAAGGGCTGCCACAAACATTTTTGCACATGTGGGTCCCTTTCCCTCCTTAAAAATCTCTTTGGGATATAGGCCCAGTAGAAACACTGCTGGGTCAAAGGGTATGCACTGTTTGATAACTCTTTGAGCATAGCTCCAAATTGCTCTCCAGAATGGTTGGATCCGTTCACAGTTCCACCAACAATGTATCAGTGTCCCAGTTTTCCCACATCCCCTCCAACAGCTATCATTATCATTTCCTGTCATTTTAGCCAATCTGACAGGTGTGTAGTGGTATCTCAGAGTTGTCTTAATTTGCATTTCTCTGATCAATAGTGACTTGGAGCACCTTTTCACGTGACCGGAAATAGTTTCAATTTCTTCGTCTGAAAATTGTCTGTTCATATCTTTTGACCATTTGTCAATTGGAGAATGGCTTGAATTCTTATATCTTTGAGTCAATTCTCTATATATTTTAGAAATGAGGCCTTTATCAGAACCTTTGGATGTAAAAATATTTTCCCAGTTTACTGCTACCCTTCTAATCTTGTCTGCATTCATTTTGTTTGTACAAAAACTTTTCAACTTGATATAGTCAAACTTATCTATTTTGTGATTAATGATGACCTCTAGTTCTTCTTTGGTCACAAATTCCTTCCCCCTCCACAGGTCTGAGAGGTAAACCATCCTACATTGTTCTAATTTGTTTATAATATCATTCTTTATGCCTAGATCATGAATCCATTTTGACCTTATCTTGGTATATGGTGTTAGGTGTGGGTCAATGCCTAATTTCTTCCAGACTAGTTTCCAATGATCCCAGCAGTGTTTGTCAAATAGTGAGTTTTTATCCCAAAAACTGGG
>JAJPUD010002370.1:302410-327155 GCA_023553655.1 Myrmecobius fasciatus
GGGCTGGGCAGCTCCGCTGATTGAATTATTTCTGGTGCTTATCAGACCTGTTGTTTGATTGATTGCTTTAAGGTGCTGTGTAATGGCAGCTAGTTACGATGCTCATCAGGGGTTCAGTGGTTCACAATCTATCCCCCTCAAAAGGCAGACCCTCCAAACCACCTGCCCACAATCAGGACAAATTGTTCCAAGAGGCCCGCAGAAGACTCCCAGGTGTGTGAAAAGCACAACGCTCCCACTCCTGTTCCGACTCCTGTTCCAGCTTCCTGCTCCAGCTCCCTGCCCCGGTCTCCCTGCGCTGCAGTCTGGGTTCAGTAGGCCACCCCCTGCCCCATTAAAACAGACCTGTTTTGAGGTTCTTCCAGAGTATCTTCTTCTAGAATCGTGTTGTTCTCCAGATATTGTGGATTTTTTTGCTTCAGAATCAGTCTAGAGGCTTCATATTTTGTTGGTTTGAGGGGAGGTTAGAGGAGGTTACAGAGAATCCTGTCTGATCTCCGCCACCATGGCTCCACCCCCGGAAGCGTGCCAAATTGTTCTAAAGAATGGTTGCATCATTTCACAACTCCACCAACAATGCAATAATGTCCCAGTTTTCCCACATTCCCTC
The DNA here is from genome assembly GCA_023553655.1 of Myrmecobius fasciatus. Taxonomy (NCBI): domain Eukaryota; kingdom Metazoa; phylum Chordata; class Mammalia; order Dasyuromorphia; family Myrmecobiidae; genus Myrmecobius; species Myrmecobius fasciatus. The sequence continues at coordinate 303,021 of JAJPUD010002370.1, forward strand.
CAAAATTTATCATTATTTTTTCCTGTCATCTTAGCCAGTCTGAGAGGTATGAGGTGGTACCTCAGAGTTGTTTTATTTTGCATTTCTCTAATCAATAGTGATTTAGAGCATTTTTCCATATGCTTATATATGGTTTTAATTTTGTCAACTGAAAATTTCTGTTCATATCTTTTGTCTTGCCTCTTTTTTCAAATTAAACTCAAAAATAAGTCACATTTTGTCAAAGTCCAAAGTGACTTTGAGTGAGTGACCAAGGGTGTGAATGAGAAAAAAAAAAAACGAAGGCCAGGTAAAAGATATTTTATTTATCAGAGAGTCAGAGTTATCTACGCTTTCAGTCTACTGTCAGTGGCATCTTTTGCTTTTAGAGTCAATATACAATCCACACTTTGATATTCCTGTATCCACTTTAACAAAAAGCCTTTCCACTGAAATGTAAATAGTCAGTCCAGCAACTTGGACAGAATTGTAAACAGTTGTGATATTCATCAGAGCAGAAATTATCATACCAATGAATTATCATACCAATGTCTTTGATATATTCCTCCTAAATGTCTTTGATCTATTGTACAGTGAAATGCCTTTTCCTGTCCTAAGTTCAAAGGTTTCAAAGGTATGTCTTTGATCCGAGTGTACTTTTGTTCCAGTCTCAGGCATCCTTTATCAAGTTTTTGAACAGGTCTGTCTCTGCAAATGTTTATTGGAAGCAATTGGTGAGCTGAAATTCTGTAATGTCCTAACAGGGAGCTAGTTTCAAAACCCAAAAAGGACTCTTACTGGGTTTTTTTTTTTTTGGACTTATTTCCTAGCCCTCTACAACATTTCCAAGTCATATTAATCCAAAGAGTGAATAGATGCCTCAAACCAGTTCCTGAAATATATGACTTATATGTTCCTATATGACTCCATGAAAATTGGCACTTTGGGTTTTATAAAACCATTTCATTGCATTTCAGGCACTAAGTTTTTAGGGTCAGAGCAAGGGAATATGCTTCCTTGCTTATTAAAAATGAGCAGTTTTTATCTCCAGGGGCTGGAAAGATGTTGACTGAGAAAGCTGAATGAATGGCATGTTGGTCTGCATTTGGTATACATCTGGTGCCCACATGAGAATTGTTGAAAATAGAGGATAAATGCAAAAATTATTGGATGACTTGATGATATGAAACCTGAATCCCAGGCTATAGGACCATCCCCACACATTTTAGATCAGTTAGCTGGTTGCCTATGTAGAATATTCAGAGATTCTTTCATTTTCCTGAACTCCCTTCTAATTTTCAATCTCATCACTTCTAAGTTAGACAGCAAAGATAGAGTCAATATTGCTAGAAGTCAATACTTTTTTTCTTGGCAAAGGAGTTAGGGCCCTCTGCTGCTCCTATCACTGTACCTACACACACACACACACACACACACATACACACACACACACACTCACTCACTCATAAATAGCTTAATTAGTTGGGGTCTTATTAAGAACAGAATGTAGAAAGTTTCAGTGTAAGTAGGGAAAATACAGACCCATAGAAGTTAGTGTATGACTGTCTGACAGGCTCAGTTGAGACCATATAGCCCAGGTCTTGAATAATTGAGGGTTGCCTATGAATACCAAGCCAGGAGGCCATACTCTGAACAATAATTCTATGGAATGACACTGAAGGGAAAAGCAAGAGAAGAGTTGAAGACACACTTAACATTTTTCACAATTTTGTCTCAGGACTGGGTATGCTCATTTGATAACCAGTAATTATTTCTTAGGAACAAAACTGATAAAAAATGTCTGCCTTGTCAACAGCAGTGATAATTAAGGAAATATTAAGTCTATGTCATTATGTTAGATGCTGTGAATATGAACTTGAAAAAATACATATTTCCTATCCTCAGAGAATTTGTAATTTACCAATAGGGAATAGAGTATAAAGGAAAGTATAATACAAAGTAGAACCTGATGGGGTCAAAGGAAAGATACAGACAAAATATCTAGAAAATTTTAAAAAAGAATGTTTTCAAATGGGAGATATTTAGGAAAGACTTCATGGAATATTTGAGCAACGAAGAAGGAATTTTAAAGATAGAAATAAAATAGAGGTATATAATTCAACTATAGAAAATAGCATGCACACACACATAGACAGCAGAATACAAGATGAGATTGGATACAAGGTATAGTGCAGTTTGGTTGGAACAGAGAATACATAAAAGAGTGCATTAATATGAAATAATTCTGGAAACATAGGCTTGAGCCATATACTGAGAATTTAAAAAAAAAAAAAACAGTTAAAGGAGTCTGTATTTTAACAAAGGAGCATAGGGAACCATGGAAGATTTTTGAGCAGGGGCATGACATGGTCTAACTTGTAAACTAGGAAGATTATTTTGGCAATTTCAAGAAGGAAAAATTGGAGAGGGAATAGTCTAGAGGGAATAAATTAAATTAGAAGGCTATTCTAACAGTGAGGAGAGAGGTTATGAAAGCTTAAACTAGAGTGGAGGCTGTGTGAGTGAAGAGGGGAGATGTTTAGAAAGTAAAATCAATGGGGATTGGGAAACTAATTGTATATGGGGAGGGGAAAGGAGAAAGAAGTAAAAAATAAGTGAGACTTTAAACCTTCATGATAGAAAAGATGTTGGGATAATGGGAAGGGGAGTTGGTATAGAGAAAATGTTGAAAGCTTCAGTTTTGTGCATATCAAATTTGAGGGACCACTATGATACCCAAGTGCAAATGTCTACTAAAGAGAAAGAAATGCTAGACGAGTGTTTAGGGGACAGATTAAGGCTGAGTAGAATGATTTGAGGGTCATCTGTGAAGAGATTTGAACCTCTGGAAGCAATAGAACCTACAATTATAGATGAAATCAACTAGGAAAGAGTTTGATGAGAAGAGGACCTAGACTAAATATATGGGAGATGCGCACAGTCAGGGGAGAAGAGGGTATGAAGGAACAGTATAATCAGTGAGAAAAATATTTCAGTGATCTTGGAACTGGAAGCGTGATGTCAAGGAATTGAGGTGTAAATGAATGACAAGGAAGTAGAGGCATCAGGTATAGACCAATTATTTCTGGGATGTAAATAGTGAAGTGAACGAGAACTATAGCTTAGGAGATTCATAAAAATTTAAGATAAGAGAGCATAACAATGTTTTCAGTGAAGAAGGAAGAAGTTAGGGAAGGATTATAGCTGTTACATTCCTAAAAGAATTTATGGGCTTCTTGTTCTACTCCTGCATAAATCTTAGTGTGGCTGCACTGAGAGGGATAGGGAGCTGACATGCTCAATTTCAATACAGATTCGATGAAAACAATTTATTTTTCTTTATTTTTTTTTGTGCAATATAAGATCCAACAGGTGGAAGACTAGTTTCCTGCACAATGAAACTTAGAAGACTGGCACCTCTGAGGTTAATATATTTAGCCCCTTTATAGCCTTTTGCTAGGATTGCTTAAAGGTGTGGTGCATCCTCCCATTTTTTTTTAAAGAAATTGTGCAAAGAAACCACAGTGATTATAAAACCAGAACTTTAGAGAAATGAGTTGCAGAAGTGCCAGGAAACATACATTGCAAAGAAGCTTCTTGATGCTTCTGCAAAGCAAATGGATTAGAAGGAAAGACCACGCACTGATATGTGCATGTGTATGTGTGTGCTCTAACATGTGTGTGTCAGCATATGTAGGTGTGGATGTGATTACAGAGGGAAGTAGGGTGGAGGGTACAAGAAGATGAGTAATAATTTCCCTCAGGGCAGTCACGAGAGAAAACTTAATACAGTGCAAGAATTTCCAGTGTACAGAAAGGGCCAGTTTCAAGATAAAATATTGGAAGTGTTGGAAGCATTTTCCAAGCACTTTGTGAATTTACTTTTGTATTTTCCAGCTTAGATTCATGAAGCATGAACTGGAGAGAGAGCCAGTCTTGGCCTCAGGAAGAATTGTAAAGTACTCCTATCTTCATTGGGGTACCAGATGGACACTCCTGGCACAGTATACCTGACACTGTACTTTTGGCATTGTACAATTCGAACCCATGTGCAATTTCAGGTGGAGAAGCAATGAGTTCTGGAACTGGGACCATCCATTCACTGTGACTAATTGCCTTTTTAGCAGCTAACTACTCTTCCTTTTCATTTTTCTCTGCACTCCAGTAAAAGTAAAAATCAGAAATAACTTCTCATGGGTATTCACAAAGGATGGGATCTTATGTAATAAGAACTTCCTGGAATGGCATCTACTACATCAGATCCAATGAGTAAGCTACTTTATCATTCTATGAAATAGGAATATCCACTTATCAAAGAGGAGTCTACTACACAGTACAGTGGTTAGAACACTAACATAAGCCTATAGCTTCCACTGAGAGCTGATGGGTTGAGTAACTCACAAAAAAGTTCTTGGAAAGCTGTCTGGATTTCATTAGTGAAAACATCCACAGTAAATCTACCCTCTCCTCTCCACATTAAGTGTGGCTCCATTGGCAGTAGCAAATTTTAAAACATTATGCTAGTCAGATAGTCAGAACGTGAATGAAATGATACACAAGTTGAATTTTGAATGCCAGTAATGGCATAAGCCACTAGCAGAAGCTTTTCTTAAAGTTCTCTTCAGATTTGTAGTATGGAAGCCATCACACTGTTGTAAATATTGGGAAATTACAGCTTGCTGCCACCAAAGTGATTTCATGTAGCAAGGAATTTGAGGCTATCTTCCTCCTTCATTAAGAACTCCGGGGTTATAGAAATTGTAAATGTTTTTCTTTAAAGTTACAATGGAAATGGAATACACAGTGCCATAGGTAAATTTGTTCCAGGAAGAGTAGGAAGCCCAAACTGCCAAATTCAATATCTTTTTCTTTTACTCATTATCCTTGAATTTTTGTAAGATTTGTTTCTGTGATGAGTCCCGTTTTTGTCTGTTTCCTTAGATCACATAACTTTGTTTTCCTCACATGTCTGAAACTGCTTCCCTGCAGACTTGATGGCTCGACTTTTTTCTTCCCATCCCATTAATCATATATTTCCTTAATTTCTGTTTTTTTTTTAAATTATTTTTATTTCTCTCCACTCTTATCCTTGGTGATTTCAAAGCACAATAAGAATGAAAATTCACCCATAAGCTGTATACAGGTGATACTCCTATGGATAGAGTACTGGCCTTGTAGTCAGGAAGACCTGCATTCAAATGTGTCCTCACATACTTACTACTTGTATGATCTTAGGCAAATCACTTAAACTCTGTTTGCTTCAGGTTTCTTATCTATAAAATTATAAAAATCTATAAAATAATAGCTAGTACTTCACAGGGTTGTTGTAAGGAACAAGTATAAAATGTTTAGCATAGTGCTGGGCACAAAGTAAGCTCTGTAAATGAACACTATTATCCTTACCTGTAACTATTTTCAAGAGCTTATAATCATCATGGATAAAATATATTAAATTATTATTTTATAAAATGTCATATACAAAAAAAGATTACCTTTGACCACCTACCTCCTGTCATTTGGTAGGGAAGAGGAAGATAAGAGGAAGATCTCTTAGCTCCAAGATGTGATGAAAATATAGTCACTAGTTACTATACTATAGATTGTTGATTGGTCCTTAGAAGAAGAACATAATACCCAAAGTTCTATTACCCTCTGATACCTTTCTCAGAGTCTCTCTCTTTCTCTCTCTCTGTCTCTGTGTCTTTGATTCTGTGTAATATGTGTTTGTGCCTATACACAGACACACATACATATATATGTAATAAATACTTAGATAAACCATGTTTGATAAGTATTTGAGGAACTGAGATTCTTCCTTTCCATTTTTATTCAAAGCACTTTAGCACAATGCTTGGAATGTAGTAAGGCCATCTCAAGTTATCCTGATCTACATCTTTCCCCCAGACCCAGATGGCTCTGGAGGGGAAAATGAGGCAGGTGACCTTGCACAGCCCTTCTTCACCTCAATCCAATTCACTTGCAAGCCATGGAATCACCTTCCTGATGTCATGTCAAGAGTGAAGGACAAACTGGGAACACACTGGAAGCAATGTTGCTTCCTCCCTTTGCCTTCCTTTTTTCCTTCTTTCCTTCCTTCCCTCTTTCCTTTTTCCTTCTTTCCATCCTTCTTCCCTCCTTTCCTTCTTCCTTCTTTCCTTCTTTTTCTTCTTCCTTCCATCCTTCTTTCCTCCTTTCCTTCTTCCTTCCTTCTTCCCTCCTTTTTTATTCCTTTCTTTCATTTCTTCCTTTCTTCCTTCTTCCCTCCTTTTCTTATTCCTTCCTTCCATCTTTCTTCCCTTCTTCCTTCTTTCCTTACTTCCTTCCATCCTTTCCCCTCCTTTCTTACTTCCTTCTTTCTTTCCTTCTTTCCTTCCTGCCTACCTGCCTGCCTTCCTGCTTTCCTTCCTGCCTTCCTTCTTGTCTTCCTTCCTTTCTTCCTCCCTCTCTTCCTTCATTCTTTCCTTCTCCTTCCCTCCCTTCCTTCCTATCCTCCTTCTTTTCTGGTTTCCTCTCCCTCCCTTCTCTCCATCTACCCACATAGTGTATCATACTGTTACCTGCAGGTGCTCTGCACAAAGGAATATAAATTTTGATTGCTGAAACCTGGCAAGATATGTTAGGGCTCTCGAGCTATATTTCTTTCTTAAGGATCATGCTTTAAATCCAAATCACTCTAGCCTTTATTGATTGGTCAACAATAAGTCCCAACAAGTCTCACTTTGTCATTATTTGGGGTTTCACACAGTAATTGTTTCTGTTTTATTGCCAGAAATGCTCTCAGCTTGATTTTTTAAGAGACCATTCTTTGCCTCATTTCTTATGTAGTTTTAATCACTGAATAGATGTTGCTTCAGTCAAACTGATACCCAGGAAAAACCTTAGCTTAAAAAGAACAAAGTCTCACACAGCTCTGGGATCATCTCTAGTAATCCTGATCTAGCTCTTTCCATTGAACCCAAATGGCTCCAAAGGAGAAAGTGGGGCTGATGACTTTGCATTGCTGTCACTTCAATCCAACTCACTTACATCACCTTCTTCATGTCATGGTCCTCTTCAAGAAGGAAGGACAAACAACAAGTACCAAGTACCAAACTAAGTACTTAGCAAATGATTTTCCATTCATTCATTCATCCATTCTTCTATCCATCCACCCATCTATTCAAGCTCTCTCAATCATTTCTAAATGATCTAAAGCATCTCTAAATTTTGTGATTCAAAGCAAATATGACTTAGTAGTTCAATTTTCTCATTACTCATATGGTAAATGTTAGCTGTTACAATTAAATGTTTGTCAATTCTGAAAAGATTTGACTGGGAAAACAAAGTCCTAAATTAATTATTAAATCACAGATTTTGTATTTCCCTTTACTTTACTAAGGATCAAGTTCACCCTTCCATGTATAATTACAGCAATCCAGCTCTCTCTGGGTGATGCCAGTAAGAGACAGATGGTTCTAGGATATGCTCTGAAGGTGGACAGTTTTGGAATTAATGCTGGTTGGGGACAGAATATATGTGGTTGTGAGTCAGATGCAGCTTTGATGGTAAGATATGGGGAAAAACATATCTTAAAAATATATTCTGTAGACCCAGATATATCTATTAAGACCTTCTCTAGAAGCCTAAACATAAACATTTGAGGGGATGGATTTCAAATAAAGATATAAAAGTGTGGTCTTAACAAGATTGAATCAGAAATTTCCACAAGTCAGTACACAAAACCATTTCTCTGAGCAAATGATTCATTTTTGAGACCCTGGGTGAATAATAACATGCCCATCTTTGATGATTTTCTCTCCTTGACTTGAGGTAAGGAGTGAAAAAGTTATCTCAGCTTGATGAGTGTGAATTCACTTCTAGTCCATGGAGATGATTAAATTTTACCATCTTGTATTAACATGGTTAATATGGATGAGGTCTCCAAGATGTCACTTAATCATCTTGATGCTTCTTGCCTATGAGGAAATTTTTGGAGCACTGATTATACTGACTTGAAGAAAATAAGAAAGGGTAAGGGCTCTGATAAGTATAGCTCTTGTTTTCTGTTAGTTATGAAGCACAGTAGAGAGACAACTAAGGAACCTATTAATCTCTCTGTGACTTCAGCAGTTTTTCCATAAGTACTCATAAGATAACATCAATGATCTAAGGTTGGGAGAAGTCTCATAAATTATCTGGTATGATCCTGGAACCTGGAGAAGGGGAATGATTTATTTGGAGTCATATATACATTGCCAGATTCCAGCTTTGGTGTTCCATCTGTTCAAATAGGGTGAGGGAAGAGTGTACCCAATGCCTTTTCAATCATAATAATAATGATAATTACCATTAATATGGCTAATGTTTAAATATTAATATATACTTTAGTATATTTATGTATTAAAGCTTGTATATATTTATGTATTTAAAGTTTGTAAATGCTTTAAACAAATAATGCCATTTTATATGAACAATAATCCTGGGATGTAGGTGCTATCATGATCTTCATTTTGCAAATGAGAAAACTGAGGCAGACAAAGGTTAAGTAATTTACCCAGGGTCACACAGTATCTGAGGTGATAGTTGAACTCAAGTCTTTCTGACTCCAGGCTCAATAGTCTATCTACTATGCAACCTAATTGTCATTCTAATAGTTCTACCACTTGAGTTTATAATCTGAACTGATATATCTGGGTTTTTAGCAGAAATAAATAGTAGGTGTCAGGATGGTAAAGGAAGAGGGAGGAGGGATTTAAAGTATGAAAACCTGGTACCAATCTTGGCTCTTTCAACTATAATCGGTGTGATATTGGGCAAGTATTTTAAGTTCTCTAGGCCTGTTTCCTAGTCAGAAAAATGAGGAATTTTTGACAAAATGAATCCTAAGGTATGTTCTGGCTCTCAATCCATACATCTATAATATTCCAAGATATTGGCCCTTTTGTAGTATCTTTCTTGATCTTTCCCATGACAATTCTCTTTTCAGATACTCACCAAATGAAGTTGTTTTGGGGATTATACCACCTATGTATGGGACATAGTATAGTATGCTGGGAAAAGTACTGAATGGCATTTTAAGATGACTAATTTCCTTGAGCCTCAGTTTTTTAAGCTATAGAATGAGAAGACATTCTTTCCAGTTCTGTATTCATCTGCATTCAGGTTCTTTTACTGAGTCGGCAAGTCTCCCTCCGCCTCTTTTCCTCCCCTTTTTTCCCAATGCATGATAATAAAAGTAAAATCACTCATTTAAGCTGTATTTATTGAGTGCCTAATATGAGAGATGTTATATTTAAAGATGATTTTCACTGTTTTGCATTTTATATGTGTTTTCTTAATGGGGGCTGGGAGTAGGGATAAGGAAGAAAATCTGGAACTCAAATGTAAAAAAATGTTTTAAATGTAACTGAGGAAAAATAAAAATATTTTTTACAAAAGAAAAAAAATTAGACTTTTTCAATGTGTTAAGTTTTGCTGATTTTCCCCTAACTTTTTTATTTATTATTAGGGATGACTGGTAGGGAAAGGGGGAAGGAATAGCTTGGGAAATATGAGTAATGTTTTAAAATATTAATTAAATGTATTTTTAAAAATTAAAAAACAGTAATTTTACCTCATAGGTGGTACAAAGCTTTAGGCAACAGTGTGGCACAATGAATATTGAATTTTTGTGAAAAAAAAAAAACCCTACTTTCAAGCCATGGTTTCTCACTTATGAGCTGTGTAATCCTTGACTAGTTATATCATCATTTTAAGACTCAGTATCCTTATCTGTAAAATGGGAATAATTCTATTTCCACTACTTATTTTACATATTTGTAGTAAGGAATGAATTTTATTAACCTGTTCAGCTCTAAAGAAATGTGAGCTATGAATATTTTCACGGGAGTCACTAAAATAAATTGCCTTTGCCAATCAGAAAAATTCTGGTCTCAGGAAAAATGCCTATTCTGAGTATAAGTAAGAATAAGTCCAGTGAAAATATGTAGCATCCTATGACATTTTTCTGTTTCTATACTCTGTCTCTATGTAGTTCCTATATCCACACCTAATTAATACCAAATGAGAATTAGATTCTCACATATTCCAGGATTATCCACTGAAGGCTTTGCTACTAAGAGAAAAACTACAATTGGGATTGTTGTAAAAATAAATGAAAAATAAATTCCAGAATGTGAAAAATAAATGCCAGATACAGAGAACTTGCTGTAGAAAGGTATGTGATGAGTGCAAAAAATGCTAGATGTAGAGTCAGGAAGACCAAGTTGAAATCTTATCTCTTTCACTTAACTAGTTGTATAATCTTGGTCAAGTTGCTCAAATTCTCTGAGCTTCCATTTTGTCATCTGTAAAATAGGGTTAATAATACCAATAGCATCTATCTCACAGGGCTGTCATAATTTTCAAGTGATAATATATATATAAAGCAGTTTGCAACTTTTAAAACTCTCTATGAATACCATTCTGAAGGGTATAGGTTTATAGGAAGGGTGATAAATATGAGAAAGAACACTTTCACATTCACATGGCTCAAAATATATTATTCAAGTACACGAGTGCAATTTGCACATTACTCAGTTTTAACAAATATAAGCTATAGTCATATAGTTAGGGTTATTTAATCTAGTTGAAAAAGAATTCTGAGGTATGTTTAATAAATGCCTTTAGTATTTGTTCATTATTGGTCACTTACTCAAGTCTTATTTATTTTATTTATGCCAACAAAGTACTAAGATTGTCATAAGGGAGATGCAAAAACTTCTTAATGGTAAGCATAATAAAACCCTGAACCTGGAAACTGCCAAAGGATATAGAATCATCATCCTTATTTTTTAAGGAAAGGACTTATGGTCATTCATCTGGAATAATTCTGTTATATTTTGGGACATAAATATGGAATTGATGACTTTTTGTCATCCTTCCATATCTATTATTTGACAATTCTTTTTATCAACTGTAGATTTCTGTCAGCAGATAAATGATACAGTAAATAAGTAATATAAAACTCTGTTGAGAAATCACTTGTACTGAATTTGAATTTGAATTTTTTTCCTGGAAAAAATCATAAGGTGATGGATTTAATATTTTTTGACACTTGAACCAGCTGTTGGCCTTCAAAACTCGAGTAATATTCTTGGTATCAGGGTTAAACTCAAATTGTTTTGTCCCACTGAAGAAATAGAAGAACCCTAGAAAGAAAATTAAATCCAATTATTACCTTGTGCATGTAAACAGCCATGCCTCTGTCCCTCACTTTGGGGGGGGAGTCCTTACTAATTTTGAGATTGTAAAGGGGTCCCTAAACCAAATGAGAATTGATGATCTAGACCAACTGCATCTAAACAGAAATCTCCTTTACATTATCATTGACAGTCATTTGGAATATGCAGGTAGATGGTGAAGTAAAGTGCAGGTTGTGGAGGCAGAAAGACTCATCTTCATGTGTTCAGATCTGACCTCAGACACTTATTAGCTGTGTGACTCTGAGCTAGTCACCGAACACTGTTTCATTTACCTCATCTCTAAAATGGACTGGAGAAAGGTCTTTGCCAAGAAAACCCCAGTTGGCATCTTGAAGAATTGGAAATGACTGAACAACAATTATATCATCTGGAGTCCATTTAAAGACTTCCTCCTATCCCCAGGCATCCTTATTCAATTTTGGATAACAAACTGCAAAAAATTTACCCTTATCTTTATACATACCCTTTCTGTAATATCCACCCATTGCTTTTGTTTCTATCCTGGAACATTGAAAATTGCTATCATGTATTTCTGTATTGATTTTTCTCCAAGTTAAACACCTTTAGTTCCTTCAATAATCCTTCTATAGCAAAGTATCTGGCTCTTCTCACTGTTCTTTTAGCTTACCCCTGGACATGCTGTAACTTATCAAATCTTTTCTAAAATTTGGCAGCCAGAACTGAAGGCAATATTTTAGCAGGGAACTGAGAGCACAGTAAAATGATCACTTTCCTAGGCCATCACCCTTCTTTTATGACGTCAAACTTCATGATAACATTTTTTTTTACTTATCTTGTGCTTGCAGTGTACCAAAACTTGGATTCTTTTTGCATAAGTTATTGTCTAGCCACAATTCCCCATCATTTACTTGTGTGGTTTATTACAAAAAGTGAAAATTTAAGAATGAAAATGTATCTTTATTAAATTATACTTAATCTATTAAAATCTTTTTGAATTCTTACACTGTCATCACACAAGTTTACTATCCTTTCTAGCTTTGTATTAAATTTGGTAAACATGCCATCTATCTTTTTTTCATCAATAAAGATTTCAAATAGCAAAAGGAGGAATTATCTTTGAGGAACTTTACTATAACTCTCCTTCAAGGTTGATATCAATCCATTAATGATTAATTTTCAAGATATCCAATTGGTTCCACATCCACCTAGCCATACTTTTGCTTAGGCTATATATCTATTTATTTATATCTCCATCACATCCCGAATTTAACATAACTATTTGTAAGATACTGTGCTGAAACCCACATATACTATGTCTGTGGTATTTCTCTGACCTACTAGTGCAATAATTCTTCCAAAAAAGAAAATAAAGTTACTTTTGCATGCCTATTCTTTCTTGATGAAGTCATGGTGGCTTCCAGTAATTAACAAGTAATCAATTCTCCTTCCTCATTAAATGCTCACAAAACATCCTGTTTACAATATTTTAGAACATTTATAAGAAATCAAAGTCAATTTCTGCAATCTATGTTTGCAGACAAAATATGCCCATATTACAAACTTCAACCCCTTTCCCATTCTCCAGTTTTTCATAATCCCTAATATCAGCATTCATAACCATAAATCCTTTTAGTAAATTAGGCTATCATTCATTTAGGGACATAAACTCATTGAAAATAGATATAATCTCACTTCTCTTTTTGACAATTTTTGTTCTTTTCTCAATTCAGAGATATCTTTTCTAGATTAAGAAAATAGAAGCAAAACACACATTTGAATAATTCTGCATTGACTTCATGATTCATTATCATAATTCTATCCATTTATGAGCAAGAGTCCTATTGTTTCTTCAATCTATTTACTCACCAAATGCTTAAAGAAAAAATATAAACTCAGCTCTTGTGCTAGGTATCCCATTTGAAATATGTTCATCTAGAAAAGTGACTAGATTTGTCCTAACTGATTCCAAAGGGCAAAACAAAGTATCAGAAAAAAAAGAAATGGAAGTTGTAGAGAGGTGGATTTCAGCTTAATATATAGATAAAGTTTCAATAATTAGAGCTGTCTCAAAGTGGAATAAGCTTAGTAAGTAAGGGCAATCCCCACCTCTGGATCAATCAGAGGCATAGATACCAGTGCCATTCTTGGGCCATGTATTATTTTTATTAATTACTCTTGATAAACTATCAATTTTCCTTATTTTCAAATCACCAGTTATTTAACAATATTTCCTTTTTTTCAATTTATTTCATTCTTGTCACCTATAATCTTCAGTCAGTAATGATTATCCATTTCCCTTTGAATTAGCCATAATTTTGATTCTTCAGACACTGTGGTGTTCTAAGATTTTTAAACCATTTAAAATTGCCAGGAAAACATTTATTTTTATAACATAGACTTTTATATTGAAGACCAGTTTAATATCTTAAAAGCACTGCACAATTTCCAAAATGCAATTGCATCTACTCTTCCTACTTATTTTGGGGTGTAATTCATCATCCAACTACAATAGCCACCCCAGCTATATGTAATTGACATGCTAACTCAAGGATCATCTACAATGAAATGCTACAGTTTGAGTAATAATCCTGTTTCATCCATTTAATTGTTATTTTTTAAGTAACCTTGAATCTCCTTGAGGAGGCCCTGTAATTTTTTGGAGTTTTACATAACCAAACACTATCACCATGTAAACAGAATCACTGGCGAATAATCTATATGGAACCTTTCCTCTATTTGCACTTTGAGATGGGCATCTTCCATGATAGTGAGGAACAATTTTATCAAGGATACTTTACTTGACAGTAATGAATTAGTTGTAATATTCATGTTTGTAGTTCCATTTATCAGAAAAGCTTATATAATCTTCATGTGGACTTAAAAAACTCCTTGTTGAAGGAGAGCTTCTAAGGTTGCCTTTTGTTCTACTGAGCCAGATACTTTTTCTTTAAAAAAAAATTACAAATAATAAGCATAATGGGATTTTGTCCTCTGCTTCTTGCAGTCTGTGGATCTCTTCAGAATTGTGATTTATTGAAGAGAATCAATTGTGAAAGGTTTTTACTTTTAGATTATTGTCATAAGAATTGGATAAAGAAGAGAAAGCAAGACAGGTAGCTGGGTAGGCAGGTGTTGCAGAATTCTTGATCTCTTTGAAGTCATCATTTTTTTTTGCTGTCTTTCCCCCTGTTTTTTGAAATCATACCATCATAAAATGATTCCTCTCAATGTTTTCAAGACCTTCAGCATGTATTTCCTTATTCATCCGGACAAGCTACTCTCCTGAACATTCTCTTCTTTAAGAATTGCTTGCCTAGAATTCTTATGTGTTGATGCTTTTGCTGTGGCTACTGCTATTATTGTGTATTACTATGACTACTACTACTACTACTACTACTACTACTACTACTACTACTACTACTACTATTACTACTACTACTATGACTACTACTACTATTACTACTACTACTATTACTGCTACTATTACTACTACTACTATGACTACTACTACTACTACTACTACTACTACTACAATGACTACTACTACTACTATGACTACTACAACTACTACTATGACTACTACTACTACTACTACTACTACTACTACTATGACTATGACTACGACTGCTGCTATTGCTGTTACTATTACTACCGCTGCTGCTACTGCTACCACTACTGCTGCTATGACTACTACTACTATGACTACTATTACTATTATTGCTACTACTACTACTATGACTACTACTACTACTACTACCATGACTACTACTACTACTACTACTATGACTACTACTACTACTACTACTACTATGACTACTACTACTACTACTACTATTATGACTACTACAACTACTACTATGACTACTACTACTATGACTACGACTATGACTGCTGCTGCTGCTGTTACTATTATTACCGCTGCTGCTATTACTACTACTACTACTACTGCTACTACTACTACTACTGCTGCTGCTACTACTACTACTACTACTACTACTACTACTACTACTGCTATGACTACTACTACTACTACTATGACTACTACTACTACTACTATGACTACTACTGCTGCTGCTGCTGCTGCTGCTGCTGCTGCTGCTGCTGCTGCTGTTACTATTACTACTGTTGCTGCTACTGCTACCACCGCTGCTGCTATTACTACTACTATTACTACTACTACTAATTTTCTTCTAAGCATCTTCATTTCTTTTTCAAGTAGTTCCTTGCCTTTCTACAAAACTAATCATATCTCCCATATCCAAAAAAGCTTTCCCTCAACTGAATGTGGTGCCACATATTCATATATCTGCCCTTCTACCCAAGGTGATTGGGGGCAGTGTATTGCTTGAGCTGGGGAATTTTGAGATGTAGTAAGGTAAAAAACAAATGTGCAGCTTCACTAACTATAGAATCAAGATGGGGAGACTGTGTGAGCAGAATGGCTATCAAGCTCAAAGAGATAAGAATTAGCCTCAGATTAGCCTCAGACTAGAACAGGACAAGGTGAATGCTTTTGTGCCAGGCAAATAGTAGGATTGGTATGAGTGGCTACTGAAATTCCAGTTGAGGTGAGATAAGGCAAGTTAGTCTCAAAAATGTCTTCCCTTGACCCTTCTATTCCATTCCATCTCTCTTCCTTTTTAATGTTGAATTTATTGAGAGATAGTTTATATACAATAGTTTTACTTCCTTGCTATTTATTCTTTCCTTATCTCCCTGTGTTATATGGAGATACACCAGCCACTAATGACTTCTTAATTTTTATATCCAGTGACCTTTCCCTCCCCCACACTTATCATACTCCTTGACTTCTCTGTAGCTTTTGATTCCGTTTTCTATTCTCTTATGCTAGATATCTTTTCCTTAACATCAGAGAGACCAAAACCATCTGCTTTTCTTGGTTATTATATGTTCTTGAAATCAATGAAAGTATATATCCTTAAGAAACATGTAAACTTTTAGGAATTTAGAATTGTTTTATTTCTCACACATCCTAACTGTTTGACATTTCTACTTACTCTTATATTGAAACACAGCATCAACTGGGAGACCAATTCCTGGAAAGAGTCTTGCTATCCGTCTAGGGTAACCTTTTTCCATGGATTGCTTTATTTCATCATATCTGTGATAAAAAATGGAGCAAGGAATGGAAATTTCAAAGAGTCAAGTTTAGACTTTAAGGGAAAGAGTTCCTAACAATTTGAACTGATTTGAGTGTGGTAGCCCAGGCTACTTTAAAAGATACTGGGTTTCTTCTTCAGGCAAAGTTTAATTGGCCCTTTATTGGGTATCTTTGAAAGGAGATTCTCATTCAGGTTTGGATTAGGTGTCCCCTGAGGTATTTTTAAACCTGGAAATTTGTAAGCATACAGTATGTGTCCCCAAAGATGATGACAGCAAAAGCTCATTTGATCAAAACATGCATTACAAAGATTATAAGCCAATACTGAAACATCTTGCATCTTCTCTATGGGCATAGATGCTGTATGGGTACTTTTAATTCTAGGATAAACAAAGAATACAGTGATTTTTTGGGTTTACCTCCAGTACCTATCTTCAACAAAGAAATAGGTTTTTCTTGTTTTCCTGTAAAAGAGAGCAGCATCTATCTTTTTTGTGCGCCTTGGAAAGCCAAGGTTGTAGATGGGTTTGGGATAACCTGGCAGAATGTCATGTGAATTAATCATCCAGAAATTTCCATCTAGGATAAGGAAAAAATAGATAATTTATGAAAGACTTTTTCTACAGGTAGAAAATAATTGAGCCACGAAAAATCCTTAGGTCACAAGATTAATTTTGCTTACTGACATGATTATTCATTTTATCCTCTTCATATACAACCTTTTCCTTCTATTTATCAAATCAGTAGATTTAGGGAAGTAAGTATTTACTTCTAGAAAACACTTTTGGGAGTCTTGGGGAGAAACATTTTAAATTCTATGATCAATTTTGACTAGATATAGGAATCAAAATAGCCACATTAGTCTGAACATATCCAAAAGACTAAAGACTCATGTTTTTATTGGAAGCTAAATAAAGGGGGAATAGAAGGAAGAGAACTGGAGACTCTTTGTGATGTGCTTGTTAATTTTTTTATGATTAAGAAGCTAAGATCAAAATTAGGACTGATAAGTGATATTATGAATGAGATGCTGCATCTAGAGTCAGGGAGACTTAATTTCAAATATGGCCTCAACAATCCACTAGTTATGTGACCCTGGACAAGACCTTTAATCTCTAACTGCTTTAATTTCCTCAGCTTAAAAATGAGATAATGATAGCACCTACCTCCTAGAGTTGTTGTAAAATTAAATGAAATATTTATAAAGTAACTAGCACAAGGTGTGATGCTTCCTTATTTTATAATAAAACATTTTCATTCTGAATCACTGGTGATGTCCGTCTTCCTAATATGTGAATTAGCCACAAATGATAGAGGGATACAATGGAAGAAGTTACCTTTAAAAATCAGAGTTTCGTCCCTGTCATTTTCATATGCAGCTTGGATACCATCTGGCAGAGATGGCCAAAATGAAGAGATTAATTCAAATTCCGTTTCTGAGACTTCAGGATAAATTCTCCACAAATACCTGTTTCAGACACAAGACAATCTTATGTGTATATATAGCATAAAGATTAATAGCAATGAGATACATGTAAATGTTCATAATCATCATAATTTATAAAGAATTCTTGTGTATCTCTACAAGATTCCGTAACATTGAAACTATCCTCACTTAGCAACTCTAAAGGGATATGAATTTGTTTTTACCTCTGTGAACTAGGTAGAAGAGATTGTGTTCCCTATGGACTCTCTGAAGAGTCCCTACCAATGAAGGCATTTCTCAGGACCACAACTCTAGGAGACAAGGTCTAGGTGGCTTAGGGTTGACCTTCTGAGATGGCACTTTCAATTCTGGAATTTGTTGAAATGAAAAAATGTCTTCTTTGCAGCCATAGAATGCTAGAGTTTGTCTTAACTTGGAAGGGACTTTGGAGATTGTCTAGTTTGCCTCCCACCCAAAGTAGGAAAACTCTCTAGTCCAATCATCCAGGTAGTTCTCCAGTGCTTGCTGAAAGTTAGGAATCTGTTAACAAATGCAGAAAGGAACAAAACTGAGCCATTGGGGTCAATCAAAGCCCAAGAAATTCAATAGGGCATCACTCCCTACCACAAATTATAGTGTTCTAGAATAGGATTTAAAGACTTGTGCAGTATCCTACAAAATAACTGCTTAAAATAGACATTTCACCCTTTAGCATGAGTAGTATTCAACAAAACAAAAATTCATTTAAAAAGAGCAACTTCCAGAAAAAAAGGAGAGATGTTATTGAGAGAAAAATGGTTTACCTGTCTTTAAAGAATATCACTTCTTTGCGGATGGTGGTGACAGCATCAAAAGTCAAATTAGGATCACAGTCTTGGGGGACAGTGGGTCTCTTTGGCTTAGCAGATACCTTAGGTGAGGATCCTTCAATGAGAGAATAATTCAATTGAAACAACCATAATGAACCTCACAAGAATGTGAGGAAACAACATGAGTAAAGAGCAGACTTGCACAATGTGAACTTTTTCATGAAAAATTTTAAGAAATGATTTACCTAATTTCCTTTCTGAAAGTCTTCTTGTTCAACACCTTTGTGTAAAGTCTAGAATGCCTTACCATAGATGGACTGAATGCCCTTGACATCATCCTGAGAAAGGAGAGATTTGCTGGAATCAATGGAGGCATAATTGGGAAACATCAAGGCATTTGGATCATTGGAATGAGAGAGACCCAGGGAATGGCCAAACTCATGAGCTGCTACAAGAAACAAGTTGAATCCTTAAAAAACAATAGAAATAGTCAATTAGTTAATCAATCAACAAGTGTTTATTGAGAGCTTCCTGTTTGCCTACTATATGTTGAGAATTATACCAAGAAATAGGAATACAAAGAATGGCAAAAACAGTCCCATCTCTCAAGGAATTCACTGTCTAAAGGGGATAAAACAAGTAAATCATTGTGTAAATACCATATATATGTAGGATAGGTGGAAAATAATCTGAGAGGAAAGGTTGGGAAGATAGAAAAGTAGAGTTTGAACCCAATGAGCCAAACAAGAGTCATGGGTGGAGGAGGGAGAGCATTCCAAGAATTGGGGTCATATAATGCATATGCAGGATCAGGAGGTGGAATACTATGAGATAAATTGCTATGTAGTATAGTGTAGCTGGGAAAAAATATAATGCTGTGCTTTATTGAGCATAATGGATATTTTTTGAATAAATAATAAATATGTGTGAATTAGAACACTTGTAAGATGAAAGATTGACTAGGGAGAAATGAAAATAATATTGTCACAAGGAAGATAATATTTTTCTGGGCTATAATTTATTTAGGAATTATCCAAACTCACTATTAGAAAATAACTGTTATTATAGGTTTAATAAAGTTTGGAATACCAAGGAGACATGAGCAAACAACATTACTGAAAAAAACAAAGCATTATTGAGGGGACATGCAATAAAGAAGGGCAATCAGAAGTGATACAGGTCAAGTTCCCTGAATCTCCGGGTAGAACTGGGAGTTCAAGCTAATAAAATCTGCTGTGTTTTTGTAGGGTTCTTATCTAGGCCAGACAGGACTCCACACAGGGGGAAAGAGGAAGGAACTTGGGCTTGGGAACTGGTGTTGATGCATGATAGTGATGGGTTGGAGAGAGGAAACTCCTGGGGAAATGAGGACTTGATAATATACAAACTCTTTGGGAAAGAGATTTTCAGTTGTACTGCTTGTCTTGCTTTGACTTTCTCAAGGCATTTGAGTTTTCCTGAAATTTCTTCATTTATCAGGATGATAAGACTATTGAGATTTGTACAACTTATTGATGATTTAGTGGGTAAGTTTCAGAAAGTTACACAACGTACATAAAGGCTAAATGTCTTGTTCAGAACCATACCATCTAATATAATTTCAGATTGATTTAAAGTAATTCCTCAAAAAATGAGCTATTAAGAATCCCCAGAACTTACCACTTGAATCTTTTGTCCACTTTTCATCTTCATCAAAATGAGTATCTCCACCAATTCCCCAGCCAGGAGGAAAAGCATGGCCCAAGACTCCCAGTGGACCATCAAACTGCCGAGGGCATTTACCATGGACTATAAAATTAACAATAATAAACGAATATTTATACAGTGTTTTAAATTTACAAAGCATTTTACAAATATTATCTCATTTGAATAGAATATATTTGAACAAATGAGTCACTTACAGAATCTTAGAATTTCAATGTTGGAACCTATATCTACAAAAGATCTCTATAATTTCCCTAATAAGTGGTCAGATAACTGTTTTTTGCAATCCTCTGGTGAGAGAGAACTTACTACATCTCTAAACAACCCATTTCACTTTGAGAATTTAGTTATTAGAGAAGGTTTTTTCCCTCCTTACCTTAACTATTTTTTTTGCAATTGGTACCCATTCTTCACTCTGGTGCCAAGCAGAACATATTTCATCTAATTCACACAACCCAAGATGAAAATACCTTGATTTATTACTCAATTATATTGTAACTGTACCTCTGGTCCTAAAAGCAATCATGATGTCAGCAATGCCTTTGGAAATTCTGGTGAATGTTAGTGGGGTCACCTTGCTCCATACTTCTAGAGCCATTTGGATGGATTCCTCTACATCAGATTTTTCCATATCAGGAGTATAGTTCAATATCCTTTAAAGTTAACATAAACATTCATGCAAATGTGCATTCCATATACATATAGATAACTAAATCACTGGTGTCTTATTGCACAAATTCCCCATCTAGTACCCACAGCTTTTTTGTCCTAATTCTTATTTGAAATACAAATCTATTTGATATACCTGTATGTATACACATATAAATAAATATTAATACTTGGTATGGCTATAAAGTAATGAGATTTACGTTCTTGAATGGTTTATAGAAATTAGCCTTACAATAGCTGTATATGTAACCATGTATGCACACATCATTTGCTAATTAATCTATATTTCTCCTAATTAAAATTCTCCTCTCTGAACCACTAAGAACTATGCCAGGAAAAATGTCTCTTTTATTTGCTAGTTAGTTAACAAGTATTTAGAAAGTGCCTACTATGTGCCAGCACTGTGCTAAACTCTAGGGATACAAAGAAAGGCAAAAGATAATATATGCTCTCAAGAAGCTTATAGTCTAATTTTGTATCATAACTTTATTTAGAATTAGAAAAGGCATTAAAAGTTCAATTAAAATAAAATTAAAATAAAAAATCCAATAAATTTATTTTAGGATAAGAAAACTGAAGCCCAGGGAAATGAAGGGATTTGCCTAATGTGTTAAGTGTTGAGGATACAGACAGAAATAAAACATTTTGTTTTCCAAAAGAACTTGAATTTTTTTAGAAGAGACACATATACATAGAGCATATATGCACAAAATATATGCAAAATAAACACAAGGCAATTTCAATTTTGTTTTAGAGAGGCACTAGCAACTGAGGGGATTAGGAGAAGCCATATGTGAGAACCTTTCTAAGACACAGTGGTGAGAGATGAGTGCATTTCAGTTAGGGAAATGGGCAGTTTGTGCAAAGACATGGAGATTAAAGATGGAATATTATGGTGAAAAGACATCTAGAAAATCAGTTTGCATATTGTGTTTGCACATAATTAGGGAAAATGAAATATTATTGGAAAAAAAGAAAGTCAGTTTGGTTAGGCTATAAAGTATTGAAAAGAAATTCTGCCAAGAGGTGACGTGCAGGCCAGAGCCCCAATTGAACTATCCCAACATTCTTCTTCAATTTAAAAAAAAACACTTCAAATCAAATTTTGGAGTGGCAGAACCAACAAAAAGTAAAAAAAAAAAGCCATTTTTCCAGCTTAAGAAAACTTATGAGGTCAGAAGGAGAAGTGTCCATCTTTACTTCTTTGTAAATTTTTCTTTCATTCTCTGCTGCACACCTTTTTACTTTTTTCCCCCTCTTTCAATCCTCCCCTACCTACATGCAGACTAGTTAAGAAAGGATATATTTATATACATATATGTAGATATATACATATACATATCTGCACACACATATGTATCTTATCTCTCTTTACCCTTTGCTTTAATTCTGCTTCTAACTTGCCTTGCTATTACTTAACTACCCTCCACTCATGGATGCCTCCCTTGTCCTCTTCTGGTACCTTTTGCTTCCCTGTCCATCCATCCCTCCTCTCTTCTTTCTTTATAGATTTTGGAGGATGTATTCCCTTCATTGTATATATGTAGTGTTGCCTATTTAACTCATTCACAATGTGAGTAGGTTTTCAGAACTACAAGCCCTCCTTCCCTCTTTTTTCCTCTTTACCTCATTTATATGACATATACTATTTTTATCTCCACTTTGCCCCAATCTTTCTTTTGAGCTTTCCTATTGTTAACGTTAACCTTAAATATATGTTATACATTTCCCATGTTAAAAAAACATAAACAATTTCCTTGAAATTGATCTTTGATATTGGCTCTATATGTTAAATTTTCCATTAAATTTGGGTTTGGTTGATAGAAAGTCCTGAAGATCTGCAAGTTCATTGGAAGTCCATTTTTTCTCATTCAATATTATAATTTTGATGAATATGATATTTTTGGCCACAGGCCTAGTTCTTTGGATTGTCAGTGGATAGTATTCCAGCATCTGCAGTCTTTTAGTGCGGCTGCTGATAAATTCTGTACAATTCTAATTGTAGCTACAGCATATTTGAATTTTTTTTTCTTGTTTCTTGCAACTTTTTCACTTTGATCTGGGGTTTTTGAAATTTGGCAATAATGTTCCTATGTGTTTTCCACAAAGGATCTTGTTGAGGTAGTGATCTGAGCATTTTTTCTATGTCTATTTCCCCCTTCTGTTCTATCACTTCAGGAAAATTTTCTTGGATTATTTTTTGCATTATTGTGTTGAGGTCTATTTTTTTGGGTGGGGGGGAGTTTACAACTTCCAGACAGTCCAATTAGTTTTAGATTTTTTTTCTTGATCTATTCTCCAGATTTGTCATTTTTCTTTAACATGTTTCACATTCTGTTATATTTTGTCATTCTTTATAATCTGTCTTGTTATTTCTTGTTCTCTCAAAGCTTCACTGGCTTCCCCTTCCCAGTTCTAATTTTCAAAGAATTATTTTTATCTTTGATACTCTGTATCTCCTTTTCTAGTTGGTTGACTTTTTCCCCATAATTTTCTTGTTTTTCTTGAATAGTTTTTCTTTTTAGTTTTTCCTCAATATCTCTCATTTGATTCAAAATTTTTTTTAATTCCATAAATTTTCTCTGGTATTAGTGTAAACCTAAGATATTAGTGAAAGCACCTCTAATCCTGGGGTGGGAGATGGCACTCTGGTTTTATTTCAGCTCTCTCCTTTGATCAAAGAAATTTTATTTCTTAGGTTTACACTAAGAAATAAAAAGTTTTTGTACAAACAAAATTAATGTAGACAAGATTAGGAGGGAAGCAATAAATTGGGAAATCATCTTTACATTTAAGGGTTCTGATAAAGGTCTCATCTCTAAAATATATAGAGAATTGTCTCATATTTATAAAAATTAAAGCCATTCTCCAATCAATAAATGGTCAAGGGATATGAACAGACAATTTTCAGATGATGACATTAAAACCATTTCTAGTCATATGAAAAGTTGCTCCAAATCACTATTGATCAGAGAAATGCAAATCAAGACAACCCTGAGGTACCAATACACACCTGTCAGATTGGCTAAAATGACAGGAAAAGATAATGATGAATGCTGGAGGGGATGCGGGAAGGCTGGGACACTGATACATTGTTGGTGGAACTGTGAACAGATTCAACCATTCTGGAGAGCAATTTGGAGCTATGCCCAAAAAGTTATCAAACTGTGCATACCCTTTGACTCAGCAGAGTGTCTATTGGGCTTATATCCCAAAGAGATCTTAGAGGAGGGAAAGGGACCC
>JAJPUD010002371.1:4734-18599 GCA_023553655.1 Myrmecobius fasciatus
CTTGCCAGTCTTCTTTTCACTGCTACATTTTGGGGAGAAGGTCTTCATTGCCGCATTTTTAATCCTCTATTTCTAGTGTACCAAGCCCACTCAGGCTGCCACGTGCCTCCATTGCCCTCTGGGAGATCTTCAGACTTAATTTTTGGTGACCTGTTGTGTTCCTTGTGACATATGACAACACCAGAAGAATCCTGGCATTAAAAGAGATGGGCTTTTGTTCCAGGGAGAAGCTGGGGATCATTAAAAGAGCCTTGCCAGTTCCCAAAGGCAATCCAGCCCACTCTCCTCCTGTTCAATTCAACCCGTGAAATGAAGGCAATAACTCTAGCAGAAAAATAAAACTGATGCAGGAAGGAGAGAAGGTGAGAAAGAATAAGGAAAGCAAGAGGGATGCAGGAGCACCCTGTGAAGGTGGGCTTGATGGGATTTTCACAGAGACTATGGCTTTTTTGCCAACATAGCTCCCACATATTAATGCAGATGAAACCATAGATCATGGGTATGTTCTTCAGTTTACGGATTTGTTTCTCTGATTTTAGATTAGATGAATGTCTATCAAGTACTCATTATATGCCAGACACAGTGCAAAGTTTGAGAACATAGATCTGGACAAAAGGAAAGACAGTTTGTAGCTTTAAAGGGCAGCTGATAGTGTGTGTGTGTGTGTGTGTGTGTGTGTGTGTGTGTGTGTGTGTGTGTATGTGTGTGGGAGTCCTGAAGCAGTACAGAGAATCAGGGACTGACTTGGTTTGGAAGTGAGCATGACAGCCCAGTATGCACCTCAGGTCCTCACCTGCCCACACTCCTTTTCCATCTCTGTCCCAATGGTCCTTTCACCCTGCCAAAGCCTCCATCTTGAAGACTCTTTATCCAATTGGTGAATTCCTCTCTGGAAGGGAGTGACAAGTTCTGGTTGGTATGTTTCAATATTTGTCAATGGAACTAAAAATACAATTTATATGAAGTTATGGATGACATATAATCATAGTTTGTGAATTTGGGTAGGAGAATAAAGTGTTGGAATCTGTTTTAAGACATATAGGTATTTTTTAATTAAAGCTTTTTATTTGCAAAATATATGCATGGGTAATTTTTCAACATTGACCCTTGCAAAGCTTTTTGTTACATTTTTCCCTCCTTCCCCCCACCCCTTCCCTAGATGGCAGGAAGTCTAATACATGTTAATTATGCTAAAATACTTGAGAAATCGAATATATGTACATATTTATACAGTTATCTTGCTGTGCAAGAAAAATCAGATCTACAAAAAAAACAAAAAACAAAAAACAAAACCTGAGAAGGAAAACAAAATGCAAGCAAACATCAACAGGGAGCATGAAAATGCTATGTTGTGGTCCAGACCAAGATCCCATAGGCCTCTTCCTGGGTGTAGATGGCTTTCTTCATCACTGAACAACTGGAACTGCTTTGAAACAGCCATATTGCCATTTTTTTCTAACCAAAGACCTTTTTTAAATGATATGATACAATGTAATAGCAACATTTAGAACTCCAGCACATTATTATTCCAATGAATCTTTAACTTCATCAAATAGGGGACTTCTTCTAATGGCACAGATCACAAAACACTCATGTCTTTTCATCCTTTGAGACTTTTATGCCTATTTTCACTGCCTTCAGGGGTCCAAACAACATTCTAAGGGTCTATCTCAAATCCTTGACATTACATAGATACTAGCAGAGCCATAGGCTATCCATTGTTCATCCCTCATCATCTCTTTTTCAATGTACCAAGTTAATTCTATCTTAAGAAAAAAGTTCTAAGTATATAAGTGAGTCTGAGGCTTGTTTCTACAGAATATAAAACACCAGTTGTTCAGATGAATAATTCCAAAGTTTGGTGAGAAGAAAACAATATGCTTATTAGATTGTAAAGTAGCTAATTCAATTGGAACAGTCAAGCTCATAACTCATTAAAGAGACTATTGCAGTTATATTCAGTATTGAAACCATAGTAAAGTTTCTCACTGTGAATTTTATGACTGAATCAACATTTAAGCTAAAAAAGATATTTCCCAGATTTTATAAAGCTAATTTAATCTTGTGCTGCATTAAGAGAAGCATACTTTCCAAGTTTTTCTATAATCAACTTGTTCATTATTTTTTTTACAAAACAATAATATTCCATTACTTCCATGTCCCACAGCTTGTTCAGCCATTCCCCAATTGATGGGCATCCACTCATTTCCCAATTCTTTGCTACCACCAAAAGAGCTGCAGCAAACATTATTGCACATGTGGGTCCTTTTCCCTCCTTTAAGATTTCCTTGGGACACAGACTCAGTGGAGACATCACTAGATCAAAGGGGATGCACAGTTGATAGCCCTTGGGCATAATTCCAAATGACTTTCCAGTAGGATCATTTCACAACTCCACCAATAATGCATTAATGTCCCAGTTTTCCCATATCCTCTCCAACATTTATCATTATCCTTTCCTGTTAGTTTATCCAATTTGAGAGGTGGGAGGTGGTACCTCAGAGTTGTTGTAATTTGAATTTCTCTAATCAATAGTGATTTAGAACATTTTTTCATATAATTATAGATGGCTTTAATTTCATCACTTGACAATTATCTGTTCATAGCCCTCAACTATTTGTCAATTGGGGAATGACTTGTATTCTTATAAATGGACAGAATCCTTTATGTATTTTA
This sequence comes from Myrmecobius fasciatus, assembly GCA_023553655.1. Lineage (NCBI taxonomy): Eukaryota > Metazoa > Chordata > Mammalia > Dasyuromorphia > Myrmecobiidae > Myrmecobius > Myrmecobius fasciatus. The sequence continues at coordinate 7,411 of JAJPUD010002371.1, forward strand.
GAAATGAGACCTTTATCAGAAACACTGGCCGAAATATTTTTTTCCCAGCTTTGTACTTCCCTTTTAATCTTGTTTGTGTAAAAACTTTTTTAATTTAATGTAATCAAAGTTGTCCATTTTGCCTTTCCTAATGTTCTCTAGTTCTTCTTTAGTCACAAATTCCTCCTTTATCCAAAGATCTGACAGGTAAATTATCCCTTGCTCTCCTAATTTGTTTATGTCCAAACCATGTACCCATTTTGACTTTATTTTCATATGGGGTGTGAAATGTGGGCCTACATGAACTGATGCTGAGCAAAACAAACATAACCAGGAATGCGTTGTTCACAATAATAGCAAGATGATCAACTATGAAAAACTTGGTTCTTCTCAATGGTTCAGTTATCCAAAACAATCCTAATAGATTTTGGGCAGAAAACAGCATTTGCATTCAGAAAAAGAACTCAGAAGACTGACATGCTATGTTCATTTCTTTTTTCTGTTTTTCTCTTTTGCTCTGATTTTTCTCTTCCAATATGAGTCATAAAATAATATGTGTTAAAAGTAAATAACTTTACTAAAAAAGTATGTTTCTTCTCAGAAACAATGGGGTGAAAGTCTTGTTCTGCTTTGGCAAGTCCTTGTGTGGAGTACTATGCTCATTTTTGGGTAGCATATTTCATTTTTTTCAAATAGCAGAGAAATCCATTTATCCAAATGGCAAAACTAGAGCCAATATACATAGGATTATGTATACTAGACACTATATAGTGAAGTAGCTCTTTCATTTGGAGCCAGATAACTCAGTTCAGCCAAGAGAGAATCCTAGATGATTTTTTTATACATGTGCAATAATGTTAAACTTATTTTCATATTAGTTATTGTGAAATAAGATTCATAACAAAGGGGAAAAACACAAGAAAGAAAAAAAAACCCCAAAAACAAAAAAGTGAAAGCAATCTGCTTTGATCTGCATTCAGATTCCATAGTTCTTTCTCTGGGTGTAGTCTGCATTTTCTATCATGGGTCCTTTGAAACAACCTTGGTGACTACATTGATGAGAAGAGCCCTTAATGCTTGTATCAATAAAATAAACATTTGCTATTCCGGCTTTTTTTTTCTTCAGTTGAAGCATAATGTATTCTGATACAGCTTTTTTACCTTTACTCTCTGTATGTGTCTCTCTGCTTCAAATGTATTTCTTGTAAACATCATATTGCAGGATTGTGGTTTTTAATCCACTCTGCTGTCCACTTCCATTTTATGGGAGAGTTCATCCCATTCACATTCACATGATTATGATTACTAATTGTGCATTTCCCTCCATCCTATTCACCCCCAACCCCATTTATACTTTTCTCTCTCCCGGATTACTTCTGACCACCAGCTCCCTCAATCTGCTCTTCCTTCTGTCAGTATCCTTTTTTTCTTTCCCCTTTCCCATACTACTGTTGCCCTCTTTTCTATTAGTCTTCCATTTTCCTTTCTTTTCCCCCTTCCCTTCCTAATTCCTTTGGAGGTAAGATAAATTTATATATTCAATTGAGTATATATGTTATTTTCTTCTTGAATGTAATCCAATGAATGTAAGGTTCAAGCAATGCTCTCTCCCTTGCTTCTTTCCCTTACTGTAAGAGATATTTTGTACCTTTTCATATGATGTAAGTTATCCTATTCAGCCTTCCTTTTTCCTCTTCTCCCAATACAATCCTTTTTTCCATTTCTAAAATTAAAAAAAATAAATCATCACATCAAAATAATCTTAAATCTTAAACACATCTTATTTATATACTCCTTTTAACTCCCCTAATAGAGATACAATTCCAAGAGTTATACATATTATCTTCCTGTATAGGAATGTTTTAATCTTTTTAAGATCTTATTTAATAACTTTTTTTTTTGCTTCTCTTGAGTCATGTATTTGACGATTGAATTTCCTGTTCAGCTCTAGCCTTCATTAGCAAAGTTTCAAAGTCCCCTATTTCATTAAATGTCCATCTTTTCCTGTGAAACATAATGCTCAGTTTTGCTGGTAATTTGATTCTTGGTTGTAATCCAAGATCCTTTGCTTTCTGGAATATCATATTCCAAGCCCTCTGATAGTTTAATGTAGAAGCTATGCCCTGTGTGATCCTGACTATGACTCCTTGATATTTGAATTGCTTTTTTCCCCCTGGCTGCTTGAATTATTTTTTCCTTGATCTAATAATTCTAGAATTTGTCTATAATATTCCTCAGATTTTTAATTTTGGGGGCTCTTCCAGGAAGTGATTAGTAGTTTCTTTCAATAATTATTTTACCCTCTAGCTCTAGATCATCAGGGCAATTTTCTTTGATGATTTCTTGAAAGATATTGTCCAGTCTCTTTTTTAAATCATGACTTTTAGGCAGTCCAATAATTCTTAAATTATCTCTCCTGAATCCATTTTAGGTCCTTTGTTTTTCCAATGAAATATTTTACATCTTCCTTTATTTTTTTTTTCATTCTTATTGTTTTCATGGAGTCATTAGCTTCTATTTGCCCAATTCTAGTTTTTTTTTTAATTTTTATTTTATTTGCATAACATATGTGTGGGTAATTCTTCAACAATAACCCTTACATAGCTTTCCGTTACAAATTTTTCCCCCAACTCCCCACCCCTCCCCTAGATGGCAGGATATCCACTACATGTTAATTATGTTAAAATATTGGCAAATCGAATATATGTATACATATTTCCAAACTTATCATTGGTGTGCAAGAAAAATCTTATCTACACAAACGATATATCAGATAAAGGAAACACAATGTAAGCAAACATCAATCAAGGAGTATGAGAATGTTATGTTGTGGTCCACATTTCGCATCCCTCTCTCTGGGTGTATATGGCTTACTTCAGTGAACAATTGGAGGTGGTTTGAAGAGAGCCATGTCCATCAGCCAATTCTAGTTTTTTAAGGAATTATTTTTTTAGTGAGTTTTTGTACATTCTTTTCCATTTGGTCAATTCTACTTTTAAAAAAGTTGTTTTCTCCCCCCCCCCCAATTTTCCAATTTTATTATTAAGGAGTTATTTTCTTCAGTCAATTTTTGTGCTTCCTTTTTTTCCAAGATTCTTTCCCCCATAATTCTTCCTTATAACTTTAATTTCTTTCCCCCATTTTTTTACCTCTCTTAATCAATTGTGGTTTATTGTTTTTTTTGGGGGGATGTGTATGACTTGTCTTGATTAAATAATCAATATGTTTCAGGACTTAAACCTATATATTTGAAAAAATTTCCCTACTTCATATTATTTTTTTTCCAATCTTATGTAAAGATGGCTTTCAACATTTACTTTAATATGATTTTGATTTCCATTTTTCTCCCTCCCTCTCCTATCCCTCCCTTCTCTCCCAAAGAGGGTAAGCAATCTGATATAGGTTATACATATACATCGTATTAAACATTTTCTCATATTAATCATATTGGGAAAGAAGAATCAGAGCAAAAGGGAAAAAGTACAAGAAAGAAAAATTTGTGTTTTCATTTTCTTTATGGCCATAGTAGCTTTCTTATGGTCAAAGCTCTTTTATGTTTCTTTCTCATTATAAAAAATCTATTTCATGAATTTTAAAGTTCTGCTTCTAGGGCACCGGAAGCACTGTCCCAAACTGGAACCCCAGCATAAAAGGTACAATTAGGCTGGATCACCCCAGTGTAATGGGCAAACCATGAGCATCTGAAACTCTGGTGTGGGAAGCCAGTGACCAGGTCTTCCTGGCTTCCAGGTCAGTTTTCTGTCCACTATACCATGATATCTCTTGTTTCAATAGTACAATGATAGCCAAATATGACTGTGCAGATGTCAACTTACAAATGGGAACTTTTCTCAAAAACATTTCATGGTTAAAATTGAACCAAATTGGTTTTTGGTGGGGTGGAGGTGGTAGATGGATATGGGTCAGATATAGACTATAGCTTTTGCACCCATTTGGTATTGCTTGCATGTAGAAATTTCTAAATAGACTATGGGAACACTAATTTTTCTTTTTCATCACAAAGTATAACTGCCGCTGAGTTTAGTATTGTGAATTACTAATCTTTTAATAACATTAATAGTTGCTAAATAATTATATGCTGCTGTACCATTTGCAAAGCACTTCTCATTTTAAAGTGAATCAAATATTATTGTCCTCATTTTATAAAAGAGGAAAATAAAGTTAATATTCATGTCTGACCATATAAAATTTTTGCTCCAAAATCTTTAGCGAATACTTATTGCCTTAGGAGAGAATGCAAACTCTTCTGTTGGATGTTTAAAGCTCTTCCAAATCTGATTTCGTCCCACTCTTCTAGACTCGTTTCAGATCACTCTCCTTCACAATATTACGTTTCAGTAATATTGACCAGCTGTTACCATTTTACCCTTCTCTGTTTTTGCTCCATTTTGGTCCCTATGCCTGGAATATACAATATACTTCTTTCTGGCTCATACAATCCTACTTTCTTTCAAGGCTCAGCTCATATGCTGGTCTTTCCTGGTTACCCCATGAGTTAGTGCATTTTCCCTTCACAATTTGCCTTACATTTGCTAATTCATTTAAGTGTTTCTATTCTAGTAGAACCTAAGATGCTTGAAAACAAGGAATGCTTTCCGTTTTTGTTTTTGAAGAGCCAACATCTAGCACAGCGTCTTGCACATAGTCATAGATCACATGAGATAATACATAAATATTAAGATGTTATAGAAATGCTAGCTATTATTATTGTTACTGATATTGTTACTGTTGATTCTTAATCACTATTTGTTAAATGAAGTTGAATGAAATCTCAGCAAAGTGATTTCCCCACATTTACCCGACCAATAACTGTCCCAAGGAGGACTCAGAACCAGATCCCAATACCTATCTTGTGCTTTTAGAAACTGGTCTCTGGAAAGATCCTAGATATACCAAAATATTTAAAGCAGCACTTTTGATTGTAGCAAAGAATTGGGAATGAACTAGATGCCTATTGATAATATATATAAAGTACTTTACAAATATTAAGGTATTATATAAATGCTAGGTTTTATTATTATTATTGCTATTGTTAGTTACTTCTTAATCACTATTTGTTAAATAAAATTGAATGAAATCTCAGAGAAAACAACGTGATTGCCCCACATTCACCCAACCAGTAACTGGCCCAATGAGGATTCAGAATCAGGTCCCAAAAGAAATCCTATGCTTTTAGAAACTGATCTCTAAAAATATCCTAGATACACCAAAATATTTATAGCAGCACAGTAACAAAGAATTGGGAACAAACTAGATGCCTAGTGATTGAGGAATGACTAAACATATTGGGGCATGTAAATGTCATGGATTATTACTACATTGTGAGAAATAGTGGGGACTCAGTTAAGGCTTTTGATATGGGGAGTGACATGTGCTGCAAGATTGAATATGATTATATGGCAGTATGACTGATACATTCCATATGTGCAGAGGCACAAGTCCAGAAATGTGGGAAATTGGAGCGAAGGGGACTGGATGTGAGAGGTCTAGAGGGAAGGTGGGACAAGAGCTAGATGTTGAATGTTGTTTAAAAAGGAACTGAATGTGGAGGAGAGGGGAAAGACATTTCTAGTGAGGAGGGCAAACCAGAAGAACAAAGCCAAGAACAATGTTTTAGGAGAACATTTTGAGAGAAGCATTAAGGACATCCAGCTAAATTAGAATCGAAGACTCTGTGAATATGGGACCACTGAGGTTTTTCAACACAAGGCAATCATACTTTGCTGTTGACAGTTATGCAAAATAAAGAGAGGAATATAGGAGAGGTGAGTGGAGAATACTGACCTTGTCTCAAATTACTTAGTCTTGGTTTGGGCTCAAATTTATTTGCATCCAAATCAGAGAGAATCTTGGAAGAATCTGAGAACCTATTTCTAAACTGGATGGTAATGGATGGCACTGGTATAAACACAAGGTCCTGAGAGCTCAAAGAAAGGATTACTATTCACCTGGCTTTTGTAGCTCATGTGATGGTAGCTTTGCTAGGAAATAATGGGAAAGAAGGCAGGATGTACGAGAGATTAGGTTTGAGGAGCAAAGATTTGTGCATTCAAAAGACTAAGAGAAAGAGGGGGAGCGACAGAGAAAGATTTAGAGACAGAGATAGAGATAAAGAGAAACAGAGGCAGAGTCAGTGAGACAAAAAGAAAGAAAAGGGAAAGAAGGATGGAAAGAAGGAAAGGAGGGAGGGAGAGAGGAAGGAAGAGAGAAAGAGAGAAAGGAAGGAAAGGAGAGGGAGGAAGAAAGAAAGGAAGGAAGGAAGAAAAAAGGAAAAAGAAAGAGGAGGGAGAAACAAATGAAGGAAAGAATGATAAAAGGAAGAAAGGAAGGAAGGAAAGAGGGAAAGAAGGAGGGAAGGAAAGAAGACCTTTTCCTCAGGGAGTTTACTTTCAACCCAATATGGGGGAAGATTTCCAGGAATTAAATGATCCAGGTTATTTTCTGGGCAGTTGACTTGTCTGTTTTGCTTTAAGGTCTACCCAGAAGCACCTGATACTGTTGCCTCCCCTCTCCTCCCTAAGTGTTTGGGACAGAGTTCTCTCTTAGTTTCCCTCTTACCTGTCTTGACCACTCCTTTGCTGGCTTATTATCTACATCACTGCCCATAAAGGGGGAGTTGTTCCCCAAGATTCTGTTATGGATCCTCTTCTTTTTCTACACTCTCTTAGTAACCTCTTCAGTTGCTTTTGGATTATCAACACCACACGGATGACTCTCCGGTCCCAGTTTTTCTTCTCTGTTCCAGTTTTGCGTCACTAATTGCTTATTGTTCATTTCAAACTGAGCTTCTCATATTCATCTCTTATTCAATATTTCTAAATGGAATTCATTATCTTTCCCCCCAAATCTGCTGTTTTCCCAAAATTTCCATTTTTTAAGACACTTTCCAACCTCCCAGATTTATTATCTCAGTTCATTCTTAGCTCTCTACTCTGGCCCTACATATCCATTGAGTTGTCAAATCTTACCCTTTCTATTTCTACAACAGCTCTTGCACTTCTTTTTCTCACATAGCCACCACCTTATCTGAGGTTTTTAGCATCTTACCTGGACTATCACAGAAGCTTTCTATTTGGTGTCCCTGCCTCAAATCTGTGCTATCTCCAAGACATTTGCTACCTAGCTGTGCACTCAGTTTCATTTCCTTAAGAGCTGGCTTTATCATGCTACACCAGTGGCTCCCTATTATGTCTTAGACCAAACACAAGCTCTTCAGTTGGGCTTACAAAGTTTTTCTACATCTTAGCCCCAATCTACCTTTCCAGCATCAGACAACTCTCTTTTCCACATTCTGTGTGGAAATTCTAGCTGAAGCTAGACTATTTGTTCATTACTCATAGCACCCCCTCTCACATTTCTGTTTTTGCATTGATGTTTCCCTACATCTGGAATTCCTTCCCTCCGCCCTTTAAGACGTCTCAGATGCCCCTCCCTAGATGAGGTCTTTCCTCCATATTGTCTTAAAATTTAAAATCTTTGATGACAGACTGACACTTTCCCAAACTTTTCAATTTCTTTCAAGGACACTGCCCACCCTCTCAGATTCAGAAACTTTCATAATTACATATTTTGTAGTTATAGAGAATGAACATTTCTTTTCTATTATTTTCTTGCTAGATTTTGTCATTATATAAAAGGATTCATTTTGTGTCCTTTAGTTAAATGGAGCTATTAATTTCTCATTTAATTTTTTTGCTGATTCTCTGAAGTTTTCTAAGAATGCTACTCTGAAGAACAGGAATAGCTTTGTATCTTCTTTTGTCAATGTTTGAACTTTTCATTTCTTCATCTTTTTAAATTGCAGGTAGCATTTCTAGGACTAAATCAAATGGTTGTTTGGTTGTTGTTCTTCATTCTTGAAGAGAATCAAAATGACATCTTTAGGTCAGGGTCAAGGTACAGCGTGTCTGACTGCGGCTGCTCAGATCAATGCAAGTTTAAAAGGCTCTACACAGGTCAGACACAAACTTTCCAAACTATTGTTTGGAAAGGTCATGTCTCTAAATTTGTGCATCTTGTATTTCTTTTGAAGTACTGTTATTCTGCTTTGCTCTGAACAGAGCACCTTCCTTGATGTAAGCACGCCATGCTGGGTGGTCCTGTGCCAGCATGTCCCATGTCTCCCAAAGTTCTTCAGAGAGACCTTGAGAGTATCCTTGTATCATTTCTTCTCACCATGTAAGTGTCTGCCTTATGTGAGTTTTCCTGGAAAAGAGTCTTCTAGACAAAGTTACTTCTGGCTTTTAAACAATGTAGCCAGCCCTCAGAGTTGTGCTCCCTGCAGTAGAGTTTGAATCTTGACTGTTCAGTATAAGAAAGGACTTTCTGGTTCACTACCTTATCTTGGGAGATAATCTTCAGAATCTTCTTAAGACAATTCAAATGGAAATGATTGTTTCCTGGCACCACTGATATACTGTCCACGTTTTTACAAGCATACAATAATGAGGTCAGTACAATAGCTCTGTAGACCTTCAATTTGGTAGGCAGCCTTATATCTCTTCCACATTTCAGCCCCCACTAAACCCAGTAATAGAGGGGGGAATGGATAATTCCTGCTTTTTTCCTGTATTTATTAAGAAAACTTCTGGTATTTCTCAATTAAAATAATATTCTCTTTTGATTTTAGATGTACTCTTTACTATGTTAAGAAATGTCCTTCCCGTGCCTATTCTTTTAGGGGATTTGAGAATAGATGAATGTTATACTTTGTCAAAGTTCTTTTTTTTTTTTTTTAAAGTATTCAATCGTGTGACTTGGGGAATTTTTATTATCAACATAATTACGTTAATAGCTTTTCTAATTCTTATTTTCTATTCTTATTTCCCTAGTGTAAATATAACTTAATCATACTAACTAATTTTTGAATATATTATTGTATTTTTCTTAGATTACATTGTTATCCACTAGTAATATTTATCTATAATCATCTTTCTTTGCTGTATCTTTCCCTGGAATTAGCACTGTATCTGGTATTAGGACTATATCTTTTCCTTAGGAATTAGGGCCGAATTTTATTCATAAATGGAGTTTGATAGTATCTTCTTTTTTAGTAATTTAAAATAATAATCTGTGTAACATAATTTTTTATTCTAATAATTCTATTCTAAGTTAGTTTGGACAGGATTCCACCCCCTCCGCCCCCATTCAATTCAATATTTTGTGCTGGTTAGCCTAAGGTCTGAATTTCATGCTAATTAATATTTTATAAATTTGTGGATATTTCTACATTCTATTTTTTACATTCTCTTTACATTTTCACATTCTACTTTTTACATTCTCTTACACACAATGTCAGTAGGAAGAGTAGGCACTCACTAACAGAGAAGCATATATTTAGGGAACATGTGTGCGTAAGGGAATTCATAGGCACAGCACTGTAGAACCCGCTATTCTCTCCCTTCTTATGGTGTTCTTACCTGGGTGAAGAATCTCTGCTTGACCAGTCACTCAGCTGAGCCCATTTTATACAACTCAATCTCCAGTGGCCAAGCTGGTTCTCTTCCCAACTTCCAGAGTTCACATTGCTTAGAACTGTCAGTTCTAGATCGTGTGCCTTGTTTTCTAAGGGGCCACAAGGTTGCAGCTGATACTTCCTCTATAAATGGCTCTCTGTCTTCTAATTCCATGAATTTTCATCTGGAGAACTTCAAATATCTCATAAAAAAGGTAACAAAGTATTAGCCTTTCTTCATACTTTATATACTAATTTAACACCTTTTAAAACTTGACTTATTTTCTGTGATTTTATTAACAGGGCTAGTGAGTTTCCAGATTAGTTGCAATCCTTCATTACTTTGGTATTTAATTATGCATAATAGGTTTGGTTAATATTTTTATTTCTTCCCTGTTGCTTGTTTACCTTATTCATTTTCCCCTCTAATTTGGCTTTTCATGCTCTTCTTAAATACATTGTGTGTATTTGTAAGAGAATGTAAAAAGTAGAAATATCCACAAATTTATAAAATATTAATTTTCATAATTCTAATCATGAGAACTCTCTCTCTTTTTTGATCATGTTGGCTAAAGACTGACTAATTTTGATAATTTTTTTTCAAAGAACCAACTGTTATTTCCATTTGTAATTCCTCTACCTTTTCCCATTTTGTTGATTTCTATTTCTATTTTCAAGCTTTTCTCTTTTGTGCTTATTTTAATCTTGATTATTCATTGATTTTATTTTTAAAATTGCAAGGGCACTAAATTCTGTTTTCATTGGAATAATTTTAAAAATTCTGCATAGAGAGCTCTGATTTTTAAATTTATTTTTATTATAATATTTGCTATGAATAGTTTTACTTCTTCAAATCACTTTAGAGTTTCTTGCTATTATTCTATGATCACTGGGGTATCTAAGACATTTTTAAGTTGATTGGTGGATTTTGTTTAAGTTCTTACATGGCTCAGCATCAGTTGATAGTATTATGCCATCTTTTAAAATTTTAACTCATTTCTTTAAGATTTTTTCTGCTGGTCTATCTGTTTATCAATTGCACATCCTCTCTTTGCCTTTCTCTTGTATTTTTAGCCACTCTGTTTCACCTCTAGACTATTTGTTTTCTCTTATTTCCATTGCTGCACAGATCCTCAGAAGCTTCATGCCCTCAAACCTTTCTCTTTTGCAGGGATATGGAGGCTTGTTATGCTTACTTAGAATAAACTCTTGTGGGGACAATAGTGGTCCAGGTGGATTTCTAGTCCCCTATCCCTTGGGTGGAAGCTACCCTATTCCTCTCATTTCTATATCATCCTTTTCTTTCCCTTTCCACTTGGGGCTGGGTTGCCTTTTGTGGGATGGTAAAGGGCTGAGCCATTACTGCCTAGAAAGCAGGCTGGCACTTCACCAGCCGGATCTTATAGACAAGCCCATGGGGCTATTTCTGCTCACTGTACCTGGCATAAGAACTGGGTTGGGGAGGTGGGGGTGCTCAGTGTCAGACTACTCCAAGTATTTTGGTTCTCTGTTGCTATTTCATAAGGTTTTGACCTTGTGCCATGTTCTGTTTGTGTTTCTATCTTATTTTGTGCATGTAATTAAAGTTATTCTGTGTATAGTACACAATTTTTTTTATTTTTTTATAAAGCTTTTTATTTACAAAACATGAGTGACCTTTCAACATTGACCTTTGCAAAAAAAAAAACAAACCTTTTTTCCCCCAAGCTTTTCCTTTCCTTCTCCCCACCCCCCA
>JAJPUD010002371.1:18699-30621 GCA_023553655.1 Myrmecobius fasciatus
CAGGTAATCTAATACATGCTAGATAGGATAAATTATATGAGAAATACAGTACATGTATACATATCTATACAGTTATCTTACTGCACAAGAAACATCAGATCTAGAAAGAGAAGAAGAAAAAAAACAACCTAAGAATGAAAACAAAATGCTTGGAAATATTCACAGAAAGCGTTAAAATGCTGTGTTGTGGTTCACTCTCAGTTCCCACAGGCCTCTCTCTGGATGTATATGACTATCTTCATCGCAGAACAACTGGTTTGAATCACATCATTGTTGAAGAGAACCATGTCCATCAAAATTGATCATCGTATAGTCTTGTTGCTGTGTAGAATCTTCTCCTGGTTCTGCTGATTTCACTCAGCATCAGTTCATGTAAGTCTCTCCAATCCTCTCTGAAATCCTCCTGCTGGTCGTTTCTTACAGAACAATATTATTCAATAATAGTCATATACCATAATTTATTCAGCCACTCTCCAATTGATGGGCATCCCTTCAATTTCCAGTTTCTTGCCATTACAAAAAGGGCTGCCACAAACATTCTTGCACATGTGGGGCCCTTTCCCTCCTCTAAGATCTCTTTGGGATATAGGCCCAGTAGAAACACTGCTGGGTCAAAGGGTATGCACAGTTTGACAACTTTTTGAGCATAGCTCCAAATTGATCTCCAGAATGGTTGGATCCATTCACAGTTCCACCAACAATGTATCAGTGTCCCAGTTTTCCCACATCCCCTCCAACAGTTATCATTATCATTTCCTGTCATTTTATACACAATTCTTTAAAAAACAGTTTTTAGTTTGGGTGGTTGTAGAAATTTGCGGAAAATATCCATTCCTCCATCCTTTTATTCAGTCATAAGCATCTATTTAGTGACTACTGTGTGCCATACACTGTGCTAAATTCTGGGGATTTAAAGAAAAGATGTTTTTTTCCCCTAAGGAACTCACAATCTAAGGGGAAGAAAATATGAAAAGAGCAATGTACAAATAAGGTAAATAGGGGATAATGACTAAAAGGCTTTAGGAAAGGAGTCCTATAGGAGGGGAGATTTTACTGGGATGTGAAGGAAACTGGAGAAGATGGTGGGCGGCAATGTAGAGGGAGAGCCAGTCAGGGATGAAATGTGCATTTTTCCTACATTACTTCTTTCCTTACAAGCCTTTGTTTGGTATCCTTGTGGTACATCAGGAGCAAAAGACAAATCTGTTGGTATTGTACTTCTGCGTCCCCCACCTCCAATCTGCTGGAATCTACCTTTCCTGCCTTGTTTTCTCATTTCTTCTTGTCATGTAGTGAAGTAAAATGGACTTCTTACCTGTCAGCCCAATGTAATACGCCATCTCTTGCCGCTGGGCATTTGCACAGGCCGTACCCTCTGCTTGGAATGCCATCTCTCTTCATCTTTGTCTGTTGAAAGCTTCCTTTTCTTATAAGACTTAGCTCAGGTGCCATCCCATCCCTGAAGCTCTTTCAAACCACCCCAGTCAAAAGTGGGCTTTCCTTTAAGAGCCCTTTATATGGGTTTCTCATTTGCCTCGATCACATTTGACCCTGTATATGATTATCTGTATACTTCTCCTACCCACTCAGGGAAGATTCTTTAGAGTCAACTACAGGGTTATTTTTCATCCCTGTATTTCAAAGCCTAGTACAGGGCCTTAAATGATTACTTAATGAATAGTGTGTGCTTAATAAATTGAACTAATACTCTTTCAGGCCAATTCATTCTCAAATTCAGTTAAATATTCCTTTCCTTTATTTCTTCCTTTGAGCTCTAAAACTATACCACTCAAAATGTCCTTTTCTAATATCAGTTTTATAGTCATCTTTGAACCCAGGGAAAGCAGTAATGGTGTGCAGGCTACTGGAGGGAGGAAACACTCCCCGCAATGTCACAAGCCTTCTAAGGTACTAAATGGAGGGGAAGTCTTCAGAATAAGGCTACCACAGGTGTCAGGGTGCTGCCTGCAAAGGGAAGCATTGGAGCAGTGCTATTGGTTCTTTCTAAATCTGCTACCCTGTGGAAAAGCCCTGATTACCCAATCTTAGTTCTATTTCTCTTAGTCACCCATGGGGGCTATGTGTCTGGCCCCCAAGTTTCTATGAACTACTCAGATTTGTGAAGGCCCTAAACTCAACTTATCCATTTATGGCATGCTAGCCTCCACACCCCCCGACTTGTTAAGATACAGAGAAAAGTTGTATTTCTTGGAGTGATGAATCAGTTCCCATTGTCAAAGTGCCAGAGTTATGTATCGGTTCTCAGAGGCGGGCTCATCAAAGAGCAGCTGAACTTCTAATTACTCTTATCTTATTAACCAAGCATCACTTCCTCTCTCTCCCCTTTCTTCTCTCAGTTCTCAACCAGAAAACCATGAACACGTTTTCCCACTTGGAATCCACACACTATGTCCTCCCTGAGGGTTCGCCCTGTGTTCTGGTACAAATGTAGGGCAGATCGAAATGATAACTGCCAGAGTTGATAAAACCCAAAATTGCTTTGGGACTTTAGTAAATGGAATATACAAATGGGAAAATTTAATTTTTTATTCCTAGTTTGAGTTGACTGGGGAAATCATGTGGTATTTTATACATATGGCACACATGTGTGCTTAATACAATTTTTTTCTTCCTTCCTTCACTCATTTATTCAGAAGTGATAAAATGGAAATTTCTTCATCTTCCAGGTAGCCATTTCAGTTCAAGTTCCTCTTGATGTTTGTTTGGAGACACTTGTTCCTTGCAAAGAGCAAGATCCAAGCGTTAGTCTGAGGGGAGTCACCTGCTTCTCCTGGGGTGTCATTAAGGGATTGCACATGTATGCATACATGTAATCTCTGTGATCTGCTAATGAATTCTAGGGGGAAAGTATGTTTGATTAAGTTAGTAATCTTAATGGAACTTTTTCCACTTTGTCATCTATGAAATTTCAATTCCTTTGTTTAGTTTTTTGAAAAAGGGAAGATTTCTGCTATAGGTGATAGAAATGTTTGGAGCCCCATTGGGGATATATTGATACCCAGGACTGCAACTTGTTGAGCACAACGCTTTGCCCAGAGTGCTGACATGTGTCATTGAACATGTCATTGAAAATGTGTTCCCTTCCTATGGCTCCCATAATTCCCTTATGCCATGGGCTTCCAGAATCATGGGATGTGCAAATATGTCACAATTATCTCCCATAAACCCATCCCAAGATTTTGTTGCTCTGTTGCTGCTCTCCTGGGGTGCTATACTTCTGATGAGGGCAAGAGCCAGGAACTTCTGGATAGAAGACCAAGCACTCCTGAGGCAATTTTATCCAGAGGAGACTGTCCTCCATACTTGTGAGAACCATTCCCTTCCCCCACAAATTAGTGTGTCCTGGCTGCTTTCCAACTTCACAGAATCGTGCAATCTTGAAGGCAAGGAGCACGTAGGACCTAAGCATGAAAGGAACATGTCTTGGGAGGAGTCATAAAAACATTGCCCTCAAATCCTCCTTGAAAGGAAACATTTTTGATATCCCGAGTGGTGGCTCCCAAGAGTGGGTGTGTTTCTCATTACTTAGAAGAACTCTAGGAACAGATATGAGCAAAGACAGGAGAAAACAAGTTTTGTCTTTTCTCAATTGCTGATTTACTCTGAAGGAAGGAGAGAGGGAGACAGACAGACAGACAGATAGAGAGAGAGAGACAGAGAGAGAGAGAGAGAGAGAGAGAGACAGAGAGAGAGAGAGGGAAGCAGGAGAGAATGGGAAGAAGGGAGGGAGAGAGAAGAGAGAAAAGCAGGGAGGGGAGAGAGAGGGAAAGAAAGAGAGGGAGGGAAAAGAAAGAATGAAGAGAGAAAGAGAGAGGAAGAAGGAAGAAAGGAAGAAAGGAAGGAAGGAAAGAATGAAGGAAAGAAAAGAGAAAGACAAAAAGAAAATAAAACCCTGAATAGCTGAGGGAGCATGTGGCAAGAACACTGGGCTGGGATTCACAAGGAGTATAGTTCAAACCTTGCTTCTGACATTTAATAAGAGTTGTGACTATGAGCAAATCTTAGCAGCTGTCTGAGACTCAGTTTCCTCATTTGTCACATGGGGCCATTAACACTAAGAGGGGTTTCGAGGCTTCATCAAGCTGCCAGAAGGGTCCATGACAGAAAGAAAGGTTGTGAAACACGTTTGACAAAATGTTTAGTAGAATATGTGTCCGACTTGCCCAACCATTCCAATTTGGAGTCATGCCTTGGTTTGGGTGGCTTCCTAAGCCTGAGGAATGACCATCAGGCTGAAGACACTGTCACAAGACTTATGCTTCACTCTGGGTTAGGTCTTTTCTCATTTAGGAAAAGAAGTCATAGACCTATGAGAAAAAAAGGATAAAACAGCATGCTGCTGCTTAATAAGCATTATACATGGAGCTCAGCATTATTATTTCAAGTCACTACAGAAATATGATCTGAATTGACCTTGTCTGAAAGCAGAGACAATTAGAATATTATTATATAATAGATTTCTTTTTGGTTTTTGAGGGGGGAGATTTCTTTGCAGCTATTTGTCTTTAATGTTACATTTTGATGCTCTCAAAAATCTCATCAGCCTAAGGTTTGTTATTCAATTTATTTCAAGATTGTTTTCACGTAATGCCCTGAGAGTGACTTGGAGCTGTTGTCTCTGCGGTGCATCTGTTTTTTTTTTTTTAAACAGGAGAAAAAACTCATGTGTCCAAGGGACACATGAGTGTCTTGAAAAGCTGCCAACCCACATAGTAGCTCCAATCATGCTGTTAGGGAACTTCTTCACTCATCTAGAAATGGTCATGCTGAACTAGCCAGATGAAATAGGGGATCCCTTGGGGTCTGTGGGTAGATTTCACAGAGAAAACTATGAATTTGAATGAGAAAAAATACATTTTAATTTAATCTCTAATTGAAACTTACCATTTCTTTCAAGTATTCATTTAAAAGCATGTTCTGAGAAGCAGGATCGGTAAGACTTTACCAGACTACTAAGGTGTCCATGATGGAAATAAACTTGAGAATTTCTATTTAATAAATGGACAGAATGACAAAATCCATCTGAGAGGTGGAAGTGCCATCAGAGCTTCTAGTCTAATCTTTTTTTCTGACTGAGAATTTCTCCTAAAAATTCCCCAACAGTGGGCACTTGCATTTATCCTTCACATTAAAACTGCTCATCAATCAACTGCAAAGCGTTTATTGAATACTTACTATGTGTCTGACAACATGCAAAACTGGAAATATGATTACAAGGATGAAACAATCCCTTCTCTCAAGGACCTTACCCTCTAATGGGGGAGGCAACAAGGATGACTAGAAGTATATAGAGAATAAATAGGAATTGATGCATAAATAGGAAGATTAATGTAAACTACCTGGGAGGTGAGGATGGCTTTTTTCACAAATAAAGAAGTTTGAAAGTGAAAGTTTGTGAGGATGAGGAAGATAAGATCCGTTTTAGACATATTGAGTTCTGGGCCATTCAGTTTGCTGGAGAGGCAGTTGGGACTGTAGCTCATGGGAAAGATTGACGTGCATAGATGGAACTACATAGATGTAACAAACATATAGGGGCTTATGAGTTCCCTGAGAAGGCATAGAGAAAGTAGAGTCAAGTACAAAGATCCCCCAGTTAAGAAACCATCGGATCAATGATGGGCCAGAAAAGGAAACTGAGAAAGAGAAATCACACAAAGAGAAGAGCTGGAAGACACTTGTGACCCCAAAAGTCAGAGGTGGGAAGAGTGTGAAACAGAAGAAAGTGGTCAACAAAGTGAAATGCAGTGGAGAGCTTAGGAAGGTTTGAGGACTGAGAAAAGGCCATCAGATGTAGCAGTTAAGGTATTGTTCCCAACTTTCAGAAGGCACTTATAGGGATTATATCATAAGAAGAAATAAAGTGGCAGCAATGAGTGTAGACAAATTTTTTTCCTAGAAGTTTGGCTGACAAAGGGAGTGTGGAAATATAGAAAGATAGCCTGATGGGAAAGTAGAATGGAGTGGTATTTTTTTCTTAAAGGATAGGGGAAATTTGAGCATGTTTGAGGGGAGAGGGGAGGAACAAGTAGATAGAAACAGGTTGAAGATCCAAGAGAGAGTCCCCCAGCTCTTAGCATAGTGCCTGGCACATAATACGTATTTGATAAAAGCTTATTGACTATTATTTGTTGACGATTGGAGGATATGGCATCAAAGGCATATATAGAGGGGGTGGACATGGGAGAGATGGGACATTTCACTTTCAGAGATTGGGGGGAAATGAGGAGAAAATTGAATGATGATGTCAAGGTGTTTTGTGAGGCAAAACAAGTCAAAGAGGGAGCTCAGAGTGAACACCCTCACTTTTCTCCATAAATTAAGAAGGTTCTCAGATGAAGGGGCTTGGGGGTTATTTGGAATAACTTCTCTGGGAATCAGTGCAATAGAAAAGCAGGGAGGGATCAAAGGAATGCTTTGCTATAGTAGGAGAGGAAGTGGTAGATAACAGGAACAATCTAGGGCTGGGGTTTGGCAAGTGCTGAGTGAAGACAGGATATGGGGGACAAGGAATTAGTGAACAGACGACAGTAAAAAGAAATAAGATGGGAAAATTACAAAAGTGAAGTCAGAGCAGGACAAATGGTCTGAGGAAGTTCTGAGAGGGTGAAGGGACTAGAGGTAATATTGAGGGAGAAGAATAGTGTAGGGGAGAGATGGAATGATAGGAGGTTATGGTCAGGTGGAGGGATGGCCAGGTCTTTGATTAAGAAAGTGAAACATCTGTGGCTAACGGTGTGCTTCAGGGGGTGAACCACTGAACTGGAGTAGAGGAGTTAATCATGGAAGTGAAGGAGATTGAGTAAATGGAAGATAAGGAGCTTTGAAAAAGCGCAAACGTGGCTATTCAAGTCTCCTAATATAAGGCTAGGAGTGTGGAGAAGAGAAGCCAGCTTACTACATGCTGAACTCCAGGAAAAAGAAGGGAGAATGAATCAGAATGAGATATACAGCAACCATGATGCAAGTGGAGTAGAAAATATTAATTGAGTGCACTTCAGAGGAGGAGAGATTGGTGAATGATGATGTTGAAGAGATAGACTGTTAAGTGGCAACGGGGAGCAGAAATACTCCAACTCTCCCTCTAAGATCAGTCTGCTAGGACTGAGAATGGAGTTAGAATTGGTGATGGGGAGTCAGGAGTGCTGTATTGTCTGAGAGAAATGAAACCTCCATGGGAACAAGTAGATGGAAGGAGTCCAGAATGAAAGAGCATTGGTTCACTCTGTAATCAGAATTCCAAGAGCACAATGGACTAAGTGAGTGGGATAGTTTCTACAGTTCTTGGATTGTAGGGTTGCTCACTTACCATTGGGAAGTTTGAGTGAGAAAGTGTATAGACAAGTGGCTTGAAAACTCAACAATACTATTATTATGATCCTGTAATCTATTAATGCCTCATGTATTAATAGTCCAAAGCAGGAAATGGCTTCTGTGGCAAAAATACAAAGATTCAAGCTTTAAAGTTGGTGTTCAAATACAATAAGGATCAGTGTCCAGTCACCAGACCCTAACATAAGTGCTCTTATTATACTTCTTTGTGCTGAAGTCAAGGTCTATGGCAAAGAAAAAAGACTCAGGAGGTGTTTTTCAAGCTTTGATGTCTATCTTTTTCTGTAAAATGAGTTACCAAGCTTAATGTCATGATACACCTAAGAACTGCTCACTTGGAAAGAAAGGAGAGAGATTAACTAAGAAGGGAGTTAGGGTGCTTATTCAAGGAGAAAGAATTGAAAGCTAATAAAAAGGAAAGATACATCTAAACTTATTTCTGTAGTTTTTTAAGGATGGTTCAAATGATTTTTGGCCTCAAGACACAAGTTGCACAAGGTTTGGGAAGGTATTCCACTGAATATTATGCTCTTTTAAAAGATGTTTAATTCTAGAGCGATGTTATCTATTTGTTTCTGGTTCATTTCCATTGAACTCATTATATTTATTTGCTTATAAATCCATCTGAATTGGAGGGTTCTACTTCCAACTTTCCCTTTTTCCTCCTCCACAGAAATTAAAAATAAGGCCAAGTTTTGGATTGGACAATTCTGAGGAAAAACAATTAGAACCCAAATGTGGAAAGTCCACAAATTATTTGCTCTTCAGTCATCTCCAATTTATGATTGAAAGTAGGCATAGGTAGGGTCCTGGATTCAGATCTCACCTCTAATACTTAGGTAGTTGTATGACTCCAGGTGGGTTACTTAACTTCTGAAACTGGGTTTCCTTTTCCATAAAATGAAGATCCTATATCATAGAATTTTTTTTCAGGGCTCAAATGAGATTACGTATGGAAAGCACATCATAAACTTCAAAGCCCTGTATGTGTGTTACTAGCTGAACCCTCCAGAATAAAAAACATCTCAAAAAGCTGACTCCTGTTAGGAGCTTGACCCTCAGCAACCCATTAGGTAAAGTTCTGGACTCATCACTTGCATATGATGTCCAAGGGAAACAAGGAAGGTGATTCCTGTTTTCACCAAGGTATAGGAGGTGATATTTTCCATTCAGTGTTTTGTCAAGGGCTTGCTGGTGTGAACCCAGGGATGCAGAAAATGTAGCAGACATGGATAGTTCCATAAGGGGAATTAATAAAAGCAGACAAAACAAGAGGTGAAGAGAATATAATATGATTATTTAGAGCTGGGATATAAAGTATGGACAACAGTGATAATGGAAGTCCCATAAAGAAGACATCAGTATAGTAGGATGGGGACTTCATGAAGGAAATGAGATTCACCCTTGCTTTTCAAGGAGAAATTGCCTTAGGATAGGTGGAGATGCAGTGTCAGAGTGGTCTAGATGGAGGGGGCAGCTGTGAATAAAAGCACAGAGATCACATGGGGTGGGCTGTGTGTGGAAGGACTCGACTGGAATATAGTATTTGAAAAATGAGGCTGGATAGCTAAAGTTCAGCACCTGCCTGGCAGCCCAAGAGCCATTCCATGTGAAAAATATTGTTTACTGACTTCAAAGGACAGAACTAGGGGCCGTGGATGGAAGCCATAAAGAGGGAGATGTAGATTTGATAAGATGGGAACTTTCCTAACCATAACAATTATTCCAACATGAAATGGCTTGTTGGGATATATGAACTTTCCAACACTGGAGGGACTCACTTTAATTCAACTCAAGTCATTTCTCCACATAATCTCTTATAGATTTCTATAAATCTACTAAGTAAGTATATTTATGTGTACATACAAACGAACCTCCATAATCACATAAAAAGGATACAATTCCAAGTCATTCCAGAAGGGAGAGAAGCTGCATTTTCCAAGGGATTCTTCTTTAGGCAATTAGTGGACAGAGCACCCAACCTGAAGTCGGACTTCATATCCTGCCTTGGAACTTACTGCTGTATGACCCTGGACAGATCGCTCAGTCTCTCTCAACCCCAGTTTCCTCATCCATAAAACAGCGATAATAACAGTACCTCCCAAAGAGAGTGATTTGGAGGATCCTTAAGGGTCTGAGGAAATGTCTCTTGCAGAAAGGGAGATTTGAACTGAATCTTGAAGGAAGCCTGGAGAGATAAGAGGTGGGGTTGAGGAGCAGGAACATTCTGAGTATCAGAGACAGCCAGTGCAAAGCCATGGAGGCTGGAGATGGAGTGCCATGTTGGATTCTGTCTTCCTTATTATTCAGGGCTTAAACCCTGCTTGCCCCCAGTCCTTCAAACTAGTGTCCTTGGGGATGACTGCCTTAGAATCAAAATATTCTGTGGGCTTGCCCTCCTAAACAAACAAAAATGTCTGGATACACACGTACACACATTATTTATTTATATGCTTATATATTTATCCACATTTTTCAGTTGTCTGACTTTTGGGGACCCATTTGGGGTTTTCTTGGCAAACATGCCAGCGTGCTTTGCCATTTCCTTTTCCAGCTCAATCTATAGCTGAAGAAATTGAGATGGACAGTATTAAGTTGATGTGAACTCTAAACCAGCCCATTCGGCTCCCCTTTTCAGAACATGCTGGAGTTAAGTTTTCCCACACTGTCTTGTTAGCTTATAATGATGTGAAGCCGAAGCCTTTATCAGCACATCCGGCCTCCCTTGTTAGTAACTCTCATCCATCCACCCTGTCTCCAGCCTCAGACACTGCCTTGATTAGCATCTCTCTGGAGGAGCCTGGCCAGTCCCACCTGGGTCCTCCTCTATCCCTCCCTGACCTCTCCCCAGCTTCTCCCACACTCTTCCCTTTACTGCCCAGTCCCCCCTTATTTCTCCTCTCCTGTGAGACTTTCAAGCTTCCCAGACATGGAAGCTTAATCACCTACTATTTGGCTGACCCGGTCATCTCTGTAACCTGTGATAAATGTCTGATCTGATTGCTTCATGTCGATTGGACCATTATCGCTCTCAAATCTACTTTATATTTTCACTTCAAAGGGGTCACACACCCACTGTCTGAGGCAGCATTTGAACTCGGATCTTCCTACTCCACGACCAACACTAACCCATCAAGCTACCCATCTGCCTCCAATATAAATGCTAGCTTTTATTCATTATTATTTTTCAAAATTCAAATCAGCTCTTCTAGTTCCAGAACCAGGGATCCATAGGCAGTTGACCCACTACCAGCACAGCTCAGTGTAAAGATAGCAAGAGGTTCTTGTTCTGGCTCCACTGCTTTCTGCCTCAGCTAAGCCCTTTAATGTGTTTAGGCCTCAGTTTCCTCATCTGTAAGATGGGAGGGTTGGTCCAAAGAATTTCTTAGGGGTCTTCTACCTCTAAATTTACCACTCCACGACTGGTCACGGAGATGAAGCAGAACCTGCTGATTTCACTTCATTTTCTCCTCCCTCTGCCCCTTCTGGCTTCATGTTGAAAGTATTTGCAAGATAGGGCGCTAGAACTTAGAAAAAGGACTTTTCCCTCCAGGGTCTAGTGGAAGCATTAGTTTTGATCCATCTGGGATATAATTTAAAACCAGAATTTCTGGTAGCTGGGGAAAAACAAATGGAGATGTGAAGAAGGCTTTTATTTGAACTGTCTCAGGCTCAGAACAAATAAACAAAGAAAACTTATTAATGCTTTTTAAAAAATCCTTCATAGTTATTTTTGGATTTAATCCTGCCCCCACTGTATTAATCAAACCTTGCTTTGTAATACATGCACACACATGTGCACACACACACACAAATTAAGTTAAACCAGTATGGTGAGCAGACTTGTCAATGTCACACTGCTAATATTGATAATAATTAATAATAATATTAATGATGAATGGAATTTATAAAGGTTTACAGCTTATTTTACAGAGACCTGTAGAGGTCATAAGTTTTGACCCTTTCATTTTACAGAGGAGGACAGCGAGAGCCAAAGAGCCTCAGTGTCTTGTTTGGGTCACAGAGAGATTGTCTAAGACATGAATTAAAGATCCGAGCTCTCTGTTCTCTGCACTATGCTTCTTTCCTCAGATGGCTCCAGAGGGGAGAATGAGTCTGGTAACCTTGCTCAGCCATGACTCACAAATCCAATTCACTTGCAAGTTATCACCTTTCTGATGTCCTGGTCCTGTTTGAGAACAAAGGATGAACAGCAACCATTTTAATAATTATTTATATAAACTCATTTTATCTTCATGATGATGCTGCAAAGTAAATGGTATTATTATCCCATTTTAGAGATGAGAAAACGGACACAGGCCCAGAATCACACAGCTGATAAGTGCCCAAGGCCATATTTGACTTTGGGTCTTCCTGACTTGTGCCATGTAGCTGCCCTATTTTCTCCTCTGATTGTCCCTGATAGGGAATATAAATCTTTCGTTCATTTTCCCCTCCCCATCAGGAATATTACTCAGGCACTTTTTTAGTCTTTTATATTTGCATGATTTTAGAATGTAATTATAATATAATATAATATAATATAATATAATATAATATAATATAATA
>JAJPUD010002371.1:30631-63631 GCA_023553655.1 Myrmecobius fasciatus
TAATATAATATAATATAATATAATATAATATAATATAATATAATATACTATTGTATTATATCATATCATATCATATATATGTATTATATATATTACAATATATATATGTATAATTATATATGATTAGAATGTAAATATCATCCTTCTAGTTCTGCTTATTTCATTGCCATGGCATAAATCTCTGCCGTCTCCAGCTTTACTTTTTCTGGCTTCTTTGGGCCCACTATTCCACTTATTCATGCACTATTATTTGTTTAGTGACTCCTCACACAATGAGAAATCACTTTCTTTCCACTTCTTTGCTGCAGGATACTCTGAGCACCTGCCACAGCCCTTGGCACATAGTAGGTGCTCCATAAATGCTTTGGGACTGATTGATGATGCTTAACTATTTTGCTAGATATTGAACCTTTGTTTCCACCTGATTTCTTGAGGGATGGGGTAGTATTCAGAGTGGAGTGGATGTTGAAATTTGTCCCTCACCCTGAAAGTTTACTCTTTCATCAGAAGCTTCTGACAGTTCTAGTCTTCTAGATTTTTTTTCTTAAAAACAAATAAAAAAACCTATTATGTTTTTTTCTTTGAAAAACTGAAAAAATCACAGGGAAGAAGGCTACAAGAGTCAACAAGGAGGTTCTCAGGAGTTCCTTTGCAAAGTCTAGTGCCCACAGTTGGGCCCCAGTGAGTGCATCTGGCCCACAGTTCCTCCCCACTTCTTCAGGTAACTCAGGATTCCCCAATAACACCAGCCTCTGACCCCTCACAATGACCCACATTCGGCTGATCTGGTACAATTCAATTTGATTTAATTCAGTTATTGAGCATCTTCTATATTCCAAGCACTGGATGTGAAAAGGTGAAAATGAACAGGTCCTTTCTCAAAGATCTTATCAACGTAAGATCTTGGGGATACTTGGGGAAGTTGTGAAGAAATAAATACAAACAAATGGAAATAACCATATATAAATACAAACTACAGGTAAAGGAAGCAAAAAATGGTTTTGGGGGGAATTAATAAGGCAAGATTGAGAAAGGCTCTTGAAGGGTCTTATAAGGTGTTAAGGGGTCCATCCAGGAGGCAGATCAGTCCTAATTGGGGGCTGTTGTGATAGGACCACTGGATTTCCCAGTAAATAGATCACTAGTGATCTTGGAAAGATTAGTTTCAGTCAAGGGATGAGGACAGAAATCAACATAGGAGGAACTGAGTACCGAGGAGGTGGAGAGGGACAAAGGTTTTCCCCCAGGATGATGTGAAAGGGAAGGGAGATGCATGAGGGGATTGTCAAGTAGAGGCTGTTGGGGATGCAGGAGAACTGGACGTGTTTGGAAGCAGAGCAGAAAAAGGCTCTGGGTAAGGACTGGAAGTCAGAGAGTGCCAAAGGCGCAAGCTTGTGGGGCAGGAGGAGGAAGTGGCTCTGGGTGAGAGTTGGATGGAGGGGAAGGGAAAGGGCTCGTCTTCATCAAGGACAGAATGGAAAATGGGAGAGCTGGGCTTTAACTGCCCACTTTGGAGGTCAAGGAGACTCATTCTGGCCAGCCTCTAGTTCCTCTGTAAAGTGTGATAGCTAGCTGGTCTACACACCATTTTTTTGGTGCTTCAAAGCACTTTCCTTTTAGTTTTCACAATGACCCTCTGAGGTAGGTCCTGGTCCCTCCATTTCTGGGAATGGTGGTTGTTCAGTCACCTATCAGTCATGTCCAACTCTTCCTGACCCGACTTGGGATTTTCTTGGCAAGGCCATTGGAATGACTGTCTTTTCCTTCTCCAACTCATTTTACATATGAGGAAACAGAGGCAAAGTGTTAGGTGACTTATTCGGGGTCACACAGTAAGTGTCTGGGGTCACATATGGGGGAATGTCTGACTGCAGACCGGGTACTCTATAGCCTGTGATCCCACTTTGTGTCCCTCGCTCCTTGAGAATGGATGCCCACCCCAGCATGATCTGTCACTGACCCAGGCAGGAGCTGTTCTTAGCTGCCAGTCGCTCCCCCATCTGCCAGTCTTTGCAGTGGACCTGACCTGATCCACCTCAGCATCCTGGCAGCATCAGGACCCCTGACCTCACTCATCTCCAAAGGTGGCTTCCAAACTAGCTCCATCCCAAGGGATGCTGATGGGGCTGGAGGCCACGTGGAAAGTCTTACCAGGAGCCCCTTCCTGAAGAAAGTGCCTTTTCTCCCAGTCACCTGGGCTGGTTCTTATTTTTGGTTGCATGATGGTGGGCTTCCTCCTCCTCTTCAGCAAAGGAGCTGTTTCTGTTTGCTGCCATTTCTTCTCTTCCTTCTGTCCCTCCATCTAACCAATGCATACTCCCCCCTCTCCCTCCCCAGACAACCCTGGGAAAAACAGTGTCCGTTTGATGGAAGGAGGGCAGATCAATATTGTGTTAATTTAAAAAAAAACAGTTATCTGCTGCCTGGGAGGCGGGAGTGGGAGGGCGAGCGGAGGTGATTTGAGGACCTGAGAGAAGGACTGGAACACAGCTGTAGGGAACACCATGGAGGTTCCATCAGAGCAGAAGAGGGAGCCCATGAGACAGGATAAGCAATCTGCAGAGGTCTCAGTCATCATTCTCATGTCACTGGGTCTAGACAGGGGCTGGTGGAGAACAAGGATAGAGAAGTTGGAGGGTGGGGATCATGGGGTTGGAAAAGAGGCCGGGGTAATATGGGGGAGATTGGGTAGGGGGAGGACAGTGGAGGCTAGATGGAGATTTGAGCTGGTTAATTATGGGTTCAAGATTCTTAAGGGAAAACAGAGAAGGGAGAGTTTGCATGGGCTTACTCTTTGGCTTGGTTCCTTCTTGGTATCACTGGGTTTTAGGATGATAAAAGAAAAGGGGTTCAGAAATGTCACCTTAAGAGTTTCTTAGGGAAAGTCTAATGCAGAATTTAAAATGGTTGGGAAGCTCCTTTCACCCATCACTTCTCCTGATTGCTGTGAAAATCAAAGCACTATGTAAACATGAGCTATATTAAAATTGCATTAGAAACACTAATTTTTTGGGGGGTCTCTTGTTTAACAAATGCAAGGAGAGAAAACTGAAAGGTCCCTTGGAGGCATTTGGATCCAATACTTCATTTTATTTTATTTTAGTTTAGTTTTCTGAGGCAATTGGGGCTAACTGACTTGTCCCGGACCACACAGCTAGGAAGTGTTAAATGTTTGAGGTCAGATTTGAACTCAGGTCCTCCTGACTTTAGGGCTGGTGCTCTATCCGCTGGGTTACCTAGCTGCCCCAGCAGTATTTTATAAGTGACTCTTACAGGCAGCTAGGTCAAACTTGGATTAAGGGAGACCCGAGTTCAAATCTCTTCCAAGACATTTTCTAGCTGTGTGATCCTGAGAAAGTCACATAACTTCTATTTGCCTCATTTTCCTCAGTTGGGGATAACTTACCTTCCAGGGTTGTAGTGAGGATCAAATGAAACAATAATTGTAAAGTGCTTAGATCAGTACCTGGTATGCAATAGGTGCTTAATAATTGCTTTCCTCTTTCTTCCAATCTTTTTGTTTAAGACATTGGTTTTGTTCTTTCTCTTTTAGAGTTGCCAGAATCTGTGTGTCTAATTTATATTTGGAATATAAGTACAGTTTGTATTTACAAGTTAAGCATTTGATAGATTTTTTTGAAAGAAAAATGATCAAGAAACATTATGGTTAAATTATAGAAGCGTTTTTACAAAAAAAAATCAGTCTACACAGGCTGTGGAGCCCCTTTATTTATTAATTTTTTGCAATTAGGGTTAAATAACCACATCTAGGAAGTGTTAAATGTCTGAGATCAAATTTGAACTCAGGTCCTCTTGACTCCAGGGCTGGTGCTCCATTCACCACACTAACTAGCTGCCTCTGTGGAGCATCTCTTTGTTGAGCATTTCCCCATCTCAATAGCCTCAAAGGACACTTTGGTTGACTTACTGCTGCTCATTTAAAGCAAGCAAGTAGAACCCCCAAACAGGCACCTTAGAAATCCTAGCTCACCTTTCTCTAATACTTTATTGTTCATATAACAATTACGTATTTCAATGAAAATAAGTATCAATATTCTCATTTTACAGATGAGGAAACTGAGGCTCAGATGGGGTTGAGTGCCCAATATCACATATTTCTCAGCGAGGTTTTAAACCCATAATGAAGTTTCTTTTAAATTCTGAATCTATGATCCATTAGACTCAAGGGCAACAAGGAGTGGTTTTTTTTTCTTTTTTTTGTATTCCCAGTACTTAGCACATTGACTGGCCCATAGTAGGTGCTTAATAAATCTTTATTGATTGACTGGCTGATCTGGGTTTAAGAGGGTAGAATTAGGGGGACAATTTCTAAGTAACAAACTTACACATACACCCACCACCAGCACAACCATTTAGCAACAAGAATAGTTCCAAAGCTCCAAAGGATTGCCTTTGGAGATAGTGAGTCTCCTGTCCTTGAAGATCTTCAAGCAAAACCTGGTGGACCACTTGTCGGATATGCCGTAGGACTTGACCACTGAAGCTCCTTCTCAGCTCTGAAATTTTGTGCCTCCCAGAGGTCTTCCTGGTCTGCCATGCAGCCTTTCTGCCAACCCCCTGCCACCCTAGAAGCTTTCCCAGAGAGGGACTGCTCTCCCCACTGCCTTACCTGTTTGTTATAGAAGTTGGCAAGAGCCTCAGGAAGGATGTGTTCCAAGAAAGACTTTCAAAACCCCAGAGACGCTGAGGAAAGCCAGGGCAGATGGTTTTAAGCTTATTAGTGAAAATGTCTACGGAGTGTCACTAAAGCCAATACTTTTATTGTTTTCCCGAGGCATTAAGAGATTGGCAATGTGGCCAGATTCTCTGGGCTGAGTCTTCCCAGAGTTTGTCTCCAAACATAAATTAAAAACAAAACAAAACACAAAACACACACAACAAAGAGCACACAATTCTTTGGGGATGGGAGAAGCTGCATGCCAGCTGTAGGGCTCAGAAATCTCATGGTCTCATTTAATACATGAAAGCCCTGAGATGGAAAGAGGGATGGTCTAGGTTACACAGCTGGATTGGCTGAGATGAAACAGCTGGGTGGTGCAATGGCTACAGGCTGGTCCCAATCTGGCCTCAGACATTTCCTAGCTGTGTGACTGGAATAAGTTTCTTACCCTTGTTTGCCTCAGTTTCCCCATCTGTAAAATGAGCTGGGGAAGGAAATGGTGAACCTCTCTAAACTCTTTTCCTAGAAAATCCCAAAATGAGGGTCACAAGGAGTTAGACATGACTGAAATGATGGAACAACAAAAGAAATATCTCTAAATGATCTCCTAACTTAAAACAAGTGATAATAAATGTGAAAATTGTGGGTTCTAATCCCTTCCATTTTAATAAATGTAAAAAAAATGAGAAAAAAAGAAGAAATCTGTTTACCTACTATGTGTTCAGGGTATTGCAAGTTTATTCTCTAACAATAGCTGGCTGGTCTTCTCAACAACTCTATGAATGAGGAAGGTAGGGATTATCATTCCCATTTACAGATGAGGAAACTGAGATGTAGAGGGATCACCCCTCCTTATGCCTACCTCCCAGAGCCATTAATTTCCTTCAAAACTCACTTCCAGTGGGACCTTCCCCATGGGACTTTTCTGATTCCTCTTGCTGTTAGCTCGCTCTCCTCCATGAGGTTATTTGGTATTACTTTATATGCTTTTTATTTACTTATTTGTATATGTGTTGCATCCTCTTCTCCCCCTGTTCCTTAAATAGAGGGTAAGCTTTGTAAGGGCAGGAACTGTTTCACTTTTGACTTAGTTTCCCCAGTGTTTTGTATATAATAAATACTGAATGAACATCTGTGAAAGTGAATTGAATGGAGGTGACACAGACATGTAAGGGATAAAGCCAGGAGCCAAATCATCACTGAATCTCACACCATCTGGGAGGCTGAAGAGGCTCTAGAGACCATGTCATCCAATTAAGCATGGTTACTTTCTATTAATCAATCTAGGAGCATTTATTAAACACTGCCATGCTGTAAATGCTCTGTGCTAAATTCTGAGGATGCAAAACCCCTCAAAATGAATTGATTCCTGCCTTCAAGGAACTTGCATCCTATTAAGGGAGACTATATGCCAAACACACACATATATAAATAAATAGATGCAGCAAGATGGCACAGTGGATAGCGCACTGGTCCTGAAGTCAGAACCGTCTGAGTTCAACTCTGGTCTCAGATACTTTCTTGCTGTGCAACCTTGGGAAAGTCACTTAACTCTGTTTGCCTCCATTTCCTCATCTGTCAAATGAGCTGAAGAAAGAAATGGCCAACCATTCCAGTGACTTTGCAAAAAACAAACAAACAAAAAAACCCCACAAAAAAACAAAAAACCCCAAATGGGATCAACAGAGAAATGAGTGAACAAAAACAGCAAAAATAATTTATTGAGGACAAATAGTAAATAAGTGACCATCCACTTATGGCAAAACCTCCAGTGAAGGGAACTCATCACCTTGCAAGTCCACCCATGGTCTTTGGGCTCTTAGGTCGGTGATGTTGCCCTACAAAATGTCACTAGTCAGAGTCCAACTACTCAGTTTTCTCATTTTTTCATCAGTTTTCTTGAAGACATACTTAAGCCCTTTGAGATCTCAAATTATCTAGAAAAACAGAAACCAGAATTTCCCAGCATTCATAATCTTCTTCATCTTGGGAAGTTTTGCCCACAAATATCTGAAAGGAAGTGGGGACAAATCCTCTGACTGCAAGTAAATCTTCACTTTTCTCCTGGTACCTTTCATAATCGAGCTTCTCTCTCCAGCTGGGGGGAAAAGGCTGATTAAATGTTCTGTGTGGGAGAGATTTCCATCTCAAGGTTATTTCCTCAGCATGACTAGGGATAGTTTCTCAGCCCAACTTAATTGAACAGAGATCTCACAGGGCTAGGGGACTGATAAGGAAGGAAGGTCAACTTTACTTTGGGAAATGTTTATGGGACACCAATCTGAACTCTCAGGGGTTTCTTCCCAGGCTCAGGCAATAGTCTGAACAATCATGTTAGTCTTCCCGTGTGGCATTTTCTTTTTAAAAAATTTACTAAAGCATTTTATTTTAACCCTTCTTTACATGCACCCAATCAAATCCCTTTACAAAATTGTCTAAAAACAGGGAGCATATCCATTCTTAGCAGAAAGGAAGGGTGCACTTTGAACACCAACAAGACAGTCCACATGTTTGACAGTTATACTTGACTCAAGTTTTATTGGTTTTCCATTTTGACTTTATTTACATGGGTTTATAGGCTAGAGGAAAGGTCTAGACCTGTGCTTTTATTATTACCGGAATCAGCTAGGGGGTGTAATGGTTAGATCATGGGTATGAAGAAAGCTTAAATCCTATCTCAGACACTTACTAATTGTGTGACTTGGACAAGTCACTTAAATCTGCCTCCATTTCCCATCTATAAAGTGGGAATACTAGCACCCACCTTCCAGAATTGTTGTAAGGATAAGTGAGTCAATACCCTTTTAAGATGCATCCAACTTTGTTTCAGGCACTGAGCTAAGTACTGAGAATATAAAAAAAAATCTTGTTCATCCTTGCCTCAAACTCATGGTAGAGGAAATAATACACAAGAGAGCTGAAATGCGGGGAGTGGCGCCTGCTCAGGGCCTTGATGAAATCCTGCTGTCGGGGAGGGGGAAATTATATGAGTCTGGCAGAATGATCATGAAATCTGTGCTGTCTCCTAGGTGGGGAATTATGAGATGAGAATATTTGGTAAAGCACCTGGGTGAAGCACTATATAAGTGTAATACTTATAGGAACATATCTAATGAGGAACCCTTTATCTATCTATCTATCTATCTGTCCGTCTATCTATCTATCTATCTATCTATCTATCTATCTATCTATCTAGTATCATCTATCAGAAAGTGGCTATAGATCACCAGATGAGCTGGAGATAAGAGAGACAATACTATTTAAAAGCCTTAGGTTTTTAACTTGAAGGTACAGTCCCTTAAGTCTTTTGGCAGACACCTCCTACACTGAAATTCACCTTTGATTTGCTACCTGATGATAAGGACTGTGAGTAAAACTTTCTTTGTATACTTATGATATCCAGTATAATACCAGGCCATTGCAGATATTTAATAAATATGGTCATTATTCTAAGAAAATGTAGTGGAAGAGGATTCCTTTGTGAAATTTATCAATTTGCAGCTAAGTGATTTAAATTCAGAAAGGGGCTGGACCAGTCAGTCAGTGAGTTGCCTTTCAATTTTGAGGGTCTATGAGTCAATAACAACAACAGCTGGTATTTACACAGTGCTTTAGAGTTTCCAGAGTGCTTTATGAGGATATTCAAGGTTAAGGTAGAGATGAGACTTTGGGTCAGTTATTATGATTTGCTCTCTTGGGAAATGAGTGGGAAAAGGAAATACTGAAGGACTTAATATTTATTAACAGAACCTATTAGATCCTGTCCCTGATATAGGCTTGTAGAATTGCCAGAAACTCTGAGGAATGGGTTTGCCAGACATCCAGAGTCCATGGCGGGACCTAATGCCCCAATTGCATGATGTAGGGAGAAAGTTAGAGACCAGAACGCTAATTAATATTTCTTCCTCCAGCAATTTAATGCAATTTCCCAGGTAAATAAGAGAAGTCAGAGAATTAACTGTGTCTCCAAAGGCGGAAGTTATCCTAACTTTATTACTTGCTTGAGTTGAATTTCACACTTATTTTATCTGGAAAAAGTTGAGACATACATTAAATGCCTTTATTAATCTATAATTTCTTAAAATCTGACTGCATCAGCATCAATAATTGTTAGGTAGAAAACCCTAATGTACAAGTCTTTAGAAAACAATAACCATGACAACTAGGTTTGTATTTTCATTGGTTAAGGGAACTTCCAGTGAAGAAATTCCCTCCAGCTCTGCATATTGGCTCTTCCTCCACCTCTTGGAGAGTCACTTGGGGTTCAGAGACTTGCCAAGGGTACCAGTCAGAGATGGAATTTAGGATCATAGAGTTAGAGCTGGACCTTAAAGGTCATGGAATCCAATCCTCCTCTGTGCAGAGGTAGAAACAGGCTGAGTTAGGCAGCCATTCTGTGTCAAAGAAAGGCTTTAAACTAGATTTTCCTACTGGGGAGACCAGCTCCCTCCTATACCACACTGCCTGTCTGATGATGATGACATTTCTATTTATTAATAATGACTCTTCATGAAGGTCTTCATGACCTTCAAAGGTGTGCAGATGCTTTTCTCAATCCCCTGAGGTGCCATTTCCACAGGCAATGATAGTGTTTATTTGATTGCAATTCTCAGAGCAAGACTGGAGAGTACAGGAGGCAGTGGTGGAGGAGATGAGCTCCTCCTGGTCTCTGAAGGTTCCCAGAGCAGATAGAAGGATAGAGGAGGCAGGGAAGAAAAGTCTCAGGGTCCCAGGGGGTGCAGAATCCAGAGCCTCAGCTCCTTCCAACAAAAGTCACCAACTTAGAAGAAAAGGAACACTGCCAGCCCAGCATCTTCTTCAGCAGAGCCAGAAGGTGCAAAGGCGGCAGGAGCTCATCCAAGAGCCCCCTCCTTCAGACCTTGTTTCATGGGGGGTAGGCACTGAAGCCCTGGGATGCTGTGCCTACTGTTGACAGATTGATTCTAAAAACTCTGTCCGACTGATGGGGCTGTAAAGTTTATAATGTGCTGAGGAACTTATTGGGGTGACTGATCAGTCAGTCATCCAGACTTGAATTTCATAATAGCATTCTACCCACCGTGTGTGATGTCTGGAGACTTTACAGCCATTTCGTTGTGATGTGGAAGTTAGTGAAACAATATACAGGACATCTGTTGCTGGTTGAACTTCTGGATGGTCCCAAAGTCCTGTAGGATCTAAAGTCAATGATGGAGTTCTGCACCTCATTGCAAGAGTATCTCCCCAACTCTACTTCAAATGTAGCTTTGACAGTGAGCATCTCTTCTCTTGGGTTAACTATCTATCTATCTATCTATCTATCTATCTATCTATCTATCTGTCTGTCTGTCTATCTATCTATCTATCTATCTATCTATCTATCTATCTATCTATCTATCTATTTCTCTATTTCTACTTGAGGAAGAAGTGTGCATAGGACTAGCTTATGTAAAAGACCAATATGGCCTGTGAGAACTGCTCCACAATAAAGATCATAGCAATAGAGATTTAGAAACAGGGGGCACTTTGGATTTCATCAAGTATAGCCCATAATTTTATGGATGAGGAAGCTGAGGTCAGAGGGGTTAAGTGACTTGTCCATGATCACACATCCAGTAAAACCTGAGGCAGGACCCAAGTACTCCTGATTCCAAGGCCAGGCTTTACCCACTACACTGATGGGTGCCTCAGGCTCCATAATGAATGTTTCTGTGGATCTAGTTACACAACAGTGGGGTCAGAGGCTAACTCATTTTTCCAGTTTCTAAGCTCATCTTTTACCCCAGTGTCTTTAGGAAAGTCTTGCTACTTGTTTGGGCAGCCAATCAATATACCACTATTTCTCCCAAGGCAGGGCTATTGTATATAAGTAATTAGGCAACATCCTTGGCTAAGGGAAGGGTACTCTCCTTAAATCAGAGAAGGAAGGGGCTCAGCCAGCAGAAAAACAAAGCCGGGCTGTATTGGTGCCAGATTATTGGCAAGCACAAGGTACCAAGTCCTTTGCTTCTTTCAACACCCTGCTGTGGGAAAAAAATTCAGAAAAGTTTTGCTGGAAATCAGATTTGGGGGCTGATCAAAAGGTCAGAGCAGAAGACAGAAGTTCTCTCATCTCCCGCCTCCATGCCCATGTCTACCCTTCATGTCATTCTCTCTCAGGTTTGACTGGAGCTGTTTCCAATGCTTGGCTAGCACTGGAATATCTCTATCCCAAGCCACGGTGTGTAACCTGCTCTTCAACCAATCCTAAAGCTCTTCCTATGTCATATCATCCCATTTCATTCAAAGGCTTTCACTTCTCCCCAACCAATTAGGGATATTTTTGCACCTAACCTAATGTCTGTAGTTGATTGATTCAATAGAAGCTGTTCTTAGCTGATGAAGGCATCAAGGTATAGAACACTTGCTAGTTATTTTAACTTAGGAAGGCTGATGGACCAATGGATTTAAACAGCGTCTCTCTTACCCTTGTTTTTGTCAATGAATCTTTATCAATTTCGGTGGGAGTGTTTTTTTTTCTCAAAATATTTATTTATTTTTATATGTGATGCCTTTCTTCTGGGCTGCTTGTTAAAACATTTTGCCATAGTAATTTTAAAGCTCATTAATGGAGTAAATCACAGAATCATTGAAATCTTATTTTAATTTGAGAATTTCTAATTTACACAAAAGTTCCTTTTAAAATATTGTAATAGTCTTACTAGTTTTGTTTCTTCTTGGTTCTTCTGGGTGTTTATTACCCATTTTATTCTTCCTTGAGAAAATACAAGTTTCATTTTGGATCTTTCTGTTAGAATTTGTTTAGTATGGTTTTTTTCTTACCATTTTGCCTCCACTTCTTTTAATCCATAATGTTTTTTTCCATCGTGTCACAACACTTCCTCTGTTTATTTCTTTGAGTATTTTTTTCTCCAAGCAATTTTCTTTTGAGGGTTTTTGATAGTTTTTCTTCTCTCTGTCATTTCTATTGCTGGTTTCTAGAGAGAGATATTGAGGACATAGGATCTTTTGTGTTAACTTCCTTACTGTTCTTCCCCCCCCCACTGCCACCCAAAGCTTCCAACTCCTAAAAATTCTTCATGTAAACTGAATAACTCCTAGCTGATGGCCCAATTGTTTTGTCCATTTCTCCTTCCTGTTCTTGTCTTTTAGCCAGCCCAAAGTTTTAAATGAACTCAACGAGGTGGTCAGAAAAGGTTATAAAAATCAAATAGTCCCTCAAGTTTTAGAAGTGTGTTTTGGCATGCAAATCAATCCAGAGGTGCTGGCTTTTGAGGTAAGGATCCTGGGTTCAAATCCTGTCCCTGAATCCTATTAGCTGATAATTTTCTGCCTTTCTGTTTCTTCATCCATAAAATGACGACATTACCTCTGAGGTTCTTATGGAGATCTTTTGCCTTCTTGCTCCCTTGGTTCAATGGCGTTCCAAGGAGAAAGCTGCCATCTTGGCTCCCATGGGGTTCAATGTTTGTTTGATGCTGTGGTCTTGAGCTCATTTCCCATGATTATAGAGTCATCTAGTCCCAACCTTTGTCTTATTAATGAGGAAACTGAGAGGTTCATGTTATAAGTTATTGACCTTGGGCAGAGAGATAGGATGTGAATCCCGTCCATCTGCCTCTAAAACCTTAATCTAGGCTTCTCAAGGTCAGAGAAGGACTGTCTTTTGCCTTTCTTTGTATCCCCAGCACTTAGCGCAGTGTGTTACCCATAGTGGATACTTAATAAATAGTTAGTGGCTGACTGAATTCAGGGCTCTTTCCACTATTGCATGCTTCTGGCTTCTTGCCTGCATTGGAGCACCCTTGATATAATCCCAGCTCTGTTCTAGTGATCCTCCCTCCCCCACAATATGTCACCACTTACTTAGTTCTGCCTCTATACATCCTGTGATCTGTCTTGCTTAAACTGCCCCCATGGAATAACCCTGGATGATTCCAGTTTACCTCTGGCCCCTACACTTAAGTGTTGTTATTCCTTATTCCCCCCAAACCTTGCCAAATGTCAGAGTGATTGATTACCTTGAATTCAACTAATGTATACAAACTGCATGTAGTAGTAACCAAGAAACTGAAATTGTTTGCCAGTTTGTCACCCTTTATTAATATTAACTGGGGCTTCCCAAAATAGCAAAGAACAGTACTTCTGAAACCTCATAATTTAAGGGCAGCTTCTTGCTTTGGCAGAAAACCTGTCAGTCAGCAGGAAACGAGCTGGGAAATCAGGCTGTTAGTGGTAGGAATGCTTTTGCTTTCTACCCCTAGTGCTTAGCACATGCCTGGCACGTAGTGAGTGCTTCTTGATTGGAAAGCTAAGGCAGCTAGAGACTGGCTGGGCTACTTTCTGAGGGTGTCATCTCAGAGGCAAATTAAGATTTCAAGTCCTGGGAATTTACCATTAGCAGTTAACCAATTAATTAATAAGCACTTTTAAAGCATTACAAACACAATATAATTACAAAATCCAAACATTTTCCTTCTCAAGTAGTTTATGGTTTAAAAAAATCAGAGCTCACAGGTTGGCCAAGAACTGTATGTATATTATCTCAATTGAGTCTCCAGTAATCATGTGAAGTATATTCTTTATTGTCCCCCTTTTACAGATTAAAAACAAAACAAAACTGAGGCTCAAGTAAAGTAAAAAAAGTAAAAAAGTAAAAAAAGTAAAAAAGTAAAGTAAAAAAAGTAAAAAAGTAAAAGTAAAAAAAAATGACAGCCAAATTACCTGTAAATGTCTGAGGCTGCATTTGAACTCAGGTCTTCTTGACTCCAGGCCCAAGGATCTCTGTCCTAGATGATCAGCTGCTCTTGGAATCCTGGGAAAAAAACAGGATTTAGAGTCAGGAGACTTGAGGACAAGCTCCCCTTCTGTAACTTATCAGCTTTGTTAGTTATTCAGCTAGTATTTATGAAGCACCTACTATGTGTCAAGTCACTTGACTTCTATAAGACTCAGTTTCTTAATCTGTAAAATGAGGACAATAAAGTAGCACTAACACTCTTGGATTAGTGAGTAAAGTACTTTGTAAACTATAATCCATTGTAGGAACATGGTTCCTTGAGACTGACTAGCTGCTCTTTCTTATCTTTTTTTCTCTTCTCAATCAAATAACAAAATAATGATACTAGAATCAACTGTGCTCAGCCCTTCTCAGCAATACAATGCTGTCAGTCAATTATAAAGGACTTGATGAAAAAGGCTGTCTCTAGAGAAAGAACTGGTGGAATCTGAATGGAGATTGAATCATCCTTTTTTTTTTAAAATGACTATTATTTATTTGAGGGTTGATATTCTCTTTTTAAAAATATTATTCAATGTTTTATTTTCCCCAATTATATGTAAAAACAATTTTAGCATTCTTTTTTTCCCTCACATTTTGAGTTCCATTTTTCCCCCTCCCTGCATTGAGAAGATAAGCAATTTGACATGTGCAGCTACATAAAACACATTTCCATGTAATTATTGTTAAAGAAAATACAGATTAAAAAAATTGAAGAAAAATAAGAAAGTAAAAAAAGTATCTTTAATCTGCTTTCAAACTCAATCATCTCTTTCTCTGTAAATGAATAGCCCCTTTCATCAAGAGTCCTACAGAATTGATTTGGATTATTGTATTGTACAATTTAATTATTCATAGTAGATCACCATACAATATTGCTGTTGCTGTGCACAATGTTCTTCTGGCTCTGCTCATTTCACTTTGCATCAGTTAATGTAAGTCTTGCCATGTTTTCTGAGAGCATCCTGTTCATCATTCTTAAAGAAGAAGAATATTTCATCACAATCATATACAAGAACTTGTTCAGTCGTTCCCAATTATGGGCATTTCCTCAATTTTCAATTCTTTGCCACCACTAAAAAAGCTGCTATAAATATTTTTGTACATACAGCTCCTTTACCTTTTTCTTTTTTATCTCTTTGGGATACAGACTTAGTAGCAATATTACTTGGTCATAGAGCATACATGGTTTAATAGTCCTTTGGTCCTAGTTCCAAATTGCTCTTCAGAATG
Source organism: Myrmecobius fasciatus (assembly GCA_023553655.1). NCBI lineage: Eukaryota > Metazoa > Chordata > Mammalia > Dasyuromorphia > Myrmecobiidae > Myrmecobius > Myrmecobius fasciatus. The sequence goes on from JAJPUD010002371.1 coordinate 45,304, forward strand.
GTTGAATCAGTATACAGTTCCCCCTATAATATATTAGTGTTTGAATGTTCCCACATCATCTCCAACATTTGTCATTTTTCTTTTCCGTCATATTAGCCAATCTGACAAGTGTGAGGTGGAATCTCAGAATTGTTTTAATTTGCATTTCTTTCATCAATAGTAATTAAGAACATTTTTATATAACTATAGATATATGTGAGTATTTGTTTGAAAACTACTTGTTTATATCCTTTGACTACTTATTTCTACAAATTGCCTCAGTGTTCTCTATGTTTGAGAAAAGAAGTCTTTATTAGAAAAACTCAGTAGAATTTTTTTCCATACTGATGATTATATTACCAACTATGTATTTCCTTTTATCCTACTTCCCCCCTCTATCCCACTCTCTCCATTTACTCTCTAGAATTGGCTGAGAGTCATTATTTAAAGGTATTTGGCAGTTTCAGTCTATGCCATGAGTGTTGGCAAGGGGCACTGGGAGAGCAGAATTTCTTTGGGGGGGGGAATGAATATTCAGCAGTCTCTCCCACCATCTTTATACATCTCCTCCCATCCATTTTAGAGGAAGGGACCAGCTTAACTGGCTTGAGAATTTCTACCCAGGGAATTATCAGTTTAAAGCTCACCTGCCTTCTCAACATCACTATGTAAGGGCAGCAGCACAATGACTTATCTAAGGCACAAGAAGGGTTGCCCTTCCTTCTAGGCTTTGCCTTAGTTCTGGATAAGCTTCTCAATCACTGAAAATCTGACTGACAGTCACCCCCTCTGTCTGGAGTGAGAACTTGGTCAGGATGGATATCCTCCCAGAACAGTGCTTGGGAACAGAGAATCAAATGTTCAGGGCTGAGAGATGATCTCTGTGTCTCTGTTTGTATGATCTCTTCTTATAATGATTCTACCCAGAAGAGGGCTTGAAAAACAAGTAATCTGGCCAAACTAGCAATGAAAAATAGAAACAAAAGAAAAAAAAGTGATATCTCTGCTCTCAAAAGTGAGGGAAAGAAGAATAAAAAAATCATTCAGTCACAGGTTCCTGACTATTTATAAGGAGAGGAGACCATGGGATGTGGGATGGCCCCATGTACTGTGGATAATTCCACGGCATCAGATCCTTTCTCTCTCCATCTATGAAAGCCCTGAAGCTTATTGGATTTGGACTCCTCTCCCTTACACAGTCTGGTCTGATTTACTTGGTTGAATGAAAGATTTAAAAATCTGTCTTTTCAAGGATGTATTGTCTAAGGTGAAGTTCAGGGCAGAGGCAGAGATCATTAAATGCTGTCAAGGACCGAACCCATGTTTTCACCCGTATGGGAACAACAATGAGGAAATTCACCCTACCAAGGCAGGAAGGCACCTTCTCTGGGATTTACTATTTCAGGGTTAGAGAATGAAGGATTGGTGACTCAGTAGACTTAGGCTATGACCACCTATTATCTTGGGAACTGTTGATTTTTTTTGACAGGTTGCAGTAGAATCCTATTCTTATTACTTCGGAACCATCTTGCTCCACAGGGGCCAACAATTCTGGCTTCTTTACATTATCTGCAAATCCAAGTAAATCTTGGATATCCTTAATTTGAATGTTCCCTTAAGTGATGTAGATTATAATCTTTCTATTACTGTTCTTCCTGTGTGATGGAAAAAATGCTGCCCTATGATATTTGTCTCACATAAGAAACCCTCATTCAATAAATTATGGAATCTAGATATGGATCATGGTCATCTTATCAGAAACATCTTTTAAAAAATAAAGAAGAGCAAAATGAGCAGAACCAAGAATAGCAATATTTTTTTTAAGAGTAGCTTTGAGCAAGTAAGTGATTTTGTTTGTTATAAATACCCAAATTAACTATAAATGACATAAAAAGAAAGATGCTATTTGCATCCAAAGAAAGGACTGATAAATAGAATTATATAGAGAATAAATTTATATACACACATATACATATCCTTATTTGTGACTAATGGTAGCCATCTTTAGAACAGGGGGGAGGGAAGAAAAAAAAGTAATTTACATGATAATTTTGTTGTATATTTGAAAGGAATAGCAAGTTGTGCAAAGTAAATTTGCAGTTTCATGTACAACCATCTTTTTTATTGTACTATGTCATGGAAATGCTCATTTTATTCTATAAATTGAAAAAAGAAACAATACAAATCTTAATGTTTTGTCTTAAATATAAAAAGCTAGTGAAATGCTGTGACTTTGATGTTCATTTATTCATTTAACTATTTCCATTTTTCAATCCTTTCTTCCTTCACTTATTCATTTAAAGTTTAGTGATGCTTTTCGTTCTTTCCACAGTCAATTTCTCATAGCCCATAACATCTTGCTCACCATTTATACCCTATTCACTCTTTTAACTGTAATGTGAGTCTATCCTACTAGAAATATCTCTGGGTAGCAGCCAACCTACATCAAATCAGATATCTTGGGTTTGCTCTGCAGGGGAAAGTGAGCCAAGTGACCTTCCACAGCCCTCACTCACTTAAATCCAATTCACTTTCATGTCATAGTCCCCTTCGAGAACGAAGGACCAACGACAATCTTGGCTTGGACTCCCATCCTACTAGTCACTCACATTTTTGTTTCATCTCTTGTATTAACGCAAGTGGAAGCATTCTCTCTATGACATGTAGCTGGTATATACCATCTGATCCTGTTACCTCATGCCTCTAAAATATAAAACCCTTTTTGCATCCAAATCTGTCTTCAGATGCAGTTTTTCCCCCTTGTTTGGAATCCTGGGAGATGAGATGGGCAGGTATTGATACCAGTTCAAAACCATTCCATATCCCAGCAAAACTGAAGTTAAGTGCATGTAGGTTAACTTGTAGCTGATGAGTGGAAATGTAATGTCCTTCTCCTGTTTTCTTCCAATGGCAATGGAAAAAGGACCTTTGGTACCTACTGTGGATCTTAGACCTCTTACCCATGGTTTTCAACCTGTATTTTGGTGTGAGACAGAAAGAAGCATGAGGTCCCCATGAAGCAGAAGCCACTGACATTTCTTTCAAGCCAAAAGTAAAGAAAGTAAATTTCCACCACTTGATTGCTACTGTTTCTCCTCCATTCCCCTTGCTCTGGCAAGATCTCCTACACTGGCACATTGTTTCTGGGCATGTAACTTCCTGGCTCAGTCACACCACCTCCTTTAAAGGATATAGAACAACGAAGAACAGTTCAACACAATTAACAAAGTGACAAGGAATCACCACAATTCAAATCCTGTCTCTAGGACTGGAATTGATTTTGCAATTAATTAGAATTCAATTGCTTCATATTTTTATTGTTGTTGTTCACAGAAAATGTTTATATATAATTTTTCTGATTTGGCTGGTATCTTTCTGCACCAATTCATGCTAATCCATTTTTTCCTGAGTTCTTTATATCTTTTTTCCCTTAAAGCACAATAATATTTTATATTTTCACATGTCACTTCTCACCTCAATATTGAAGAATACTCATTTTGTTTTTACTTTTTTGCTACCATAAAACGTTCTGTTGGGAATACTTTAGAATATATTTGATTTTGTTTTCCCCTTTGATCTCTCTGTAAAATACACATACATAGACACACACACACTCTCACATATACCCCATTATGAAATCACTGGATCAAAGGATATATTTTCACCTTTTTTTTTTGCATAATTGCAAATTGAAATCCAAAGTGGTTGAACTGTCATCTCTCTCCCAATAGTCCCTTAATGTCTTTGTCTTCCCACAGTTTCTCCAATGCATTTTTGGGGGCCATTTTTTGCAAGTTGTTAAATTTTGAAAATTGTTTATTGATGACCTCAAATGATTTATTTGTTGGATAATGGATCCTGCTCTTCCTGTATTTTTCATATCATACTTTATTATGATCATATTTTATTGTTATTTATTGTTATATTTTTACTTAGTCAATCTTTATTATTTTTATTTACATAAGAATTTTAGCATTTTAAATAGTGAAAATGAAATGTAAAAAATTTAAAACTTTAAATAACAAAAATTGCTTGTTTATGTCTAGTTTTTGTTATTTTGTTTGCTAAATATTCAATATTAAAAAGTCAGGTAATAGCTTCCCTTTATACTTTTCTGTCAGAGTTTCATTGAATATATGAGAAGAATAAAAAAATGACAGGGAGAATATGCCTCATTTACTTAGTGCTCTGAGATTTCTTCTTTTTTTTTTTTTTGCTTTTTGCTGAGGCAATTGAGGTTAAGTGACTTGTCCAGGGTCACACAGTTAGGGAATGTTAAGTGTCTGAGACTAGATTTGAACTCATATCCTCCTGACTTCAGGGCTGGTGCTCTATCCATTGAGCCACCTAGCTGCCCCTGCTCTGACATTTTTAAAGCACTTTAGAGACTTTATTTTTTTATTCATTTCATATCTAAACCTGTGGTCACATTTCTTATTGGCCTTGAAGGATTTCTTCTAGTTAGACCTCCAAGCTCTAAGTCTCATGATGATAAAATGGGGATCATAGTAACTTTCTCAGTACTCAAAGGGGCTTTTGTTAAACTAGAATGAACCACTTAAAAAAATTAAAATTCTCAGGAAGATAGGAGGCATTGGGAAAGATATGGAAGTGGATAGGATGGAACCCAAATTGTGTTTTGTGACCTTTTCTGGGCATAGCTTTGCAAGAGACACTTTCCTTTGTTTCAGAGCTGACTAAAAGAATGACTATCTGATTCAATCAAGTCTTCTGGGAATTCCCTATAAGGTCAGTTATGAGAGGGGGGAAAAACCCTAGTTGTGGAGACTCTCCATCTCACTTCCCATCATTGGCTGAAGCTGCCATTCCTACTGGAAGTTCAGTTTTGGAAAGGGCAGGAAATGGAAATATATATACCAGAAAGGACACAGAACATAGTAATTTATTTCCCCTAAGTAGGTCCCAGTGAGTGAAGACCTTTAAACCCTCTCTGTCTTCCAAATTATAATCATCTGGGAAGAGAAGGGGAGTTCTGAAAGTAGCTATGGAGAAGAGGGAAGAGGAAAAACAATCTTATTCTAATTTTGCGCAATCTTACTAGGAGAGCTCATTATATTATTATGAACACCAGGTGTTTATAAGACCCTTATATCCCTCTTTATTCCCACTGGGCCTGTCTTTTATTTTTCCAACCCTGGGTATATTATTTAGTTCACTCCGCAAGTCATCCATGAGGATGTTTATGGAACATATCCTGTCTCTGCTTTTGTAAAATTCTTCATCTAATTGGGTGGCAGGGTAATACAGTGGGAAGAATATTGGGATTTGCTTGACCATTGGCATGTTGTATAATTAATTTGTTCTTCAGTTTCCATCTAAAATGAGAAGATTAAACTGCATAATCTTGAGGTTCTCTCTGGCTCTTTCTTTTTATGACTTTAGAATTTCATCAGGTTATAATCAGATAATTAAATAATCTGAGAGTTGGTCATCTATGATGCAATGATCATCTATCTGTAGGGTCAAATTGGGAAAATCAATGAAATAGACAAAGTGCATTTAGAGGATCCTTCATGCCCATTTACTGTGACCCTACCTCCCCAGCTTAGTCCTTCCCTTAGATCTCCTGTCTGATTTTTTTCATTTTCTTTCCTCTGCCCAACAAATCATTAATACTTCAGCCTCTCATGTCTTCCATCCCATTCCCTCAAGGTCCCTGGTAGACAAGGTGGTTGAGTTCTAATTTTTGTTAAATTATTATTTTGGGGGATTTTATTTTATTTTTTTCTTTTTAAAAATATTATTTATTTAATATTTTATTCAGTTCCATTCAAAACAATTTTTAATATTTGTTTTTAAAATTTTTGAGTTCTCAGTTCTCGCTCTTATCCCCCCACACAATTAAGAAACCCTATGTGGTTATGCAAAATATTTCCATAAAAGTCAAGTTGTGAATGAAAACACAGATCTCCCATTTTAATGAAAATAAAAACCTTCATGAAAAATTAAGTTAAAGAGAGAAAGAGAGAGAAAGAAAAAGAGAGAGAGAGAGAGAGAGAGAGAGAGAGAAAGAGAGAGAGAGAGAGAGAGAGAGAGAGAGAGAGAGAGAGAGAGAGAGCGCTTCAGTCTGTATTCAGATACAATTGATTCCTTCTCTGGATATGAATAGAATTTTTCATCATAAGTTCAGAGTAGTCATGGATGATTGTACTACTGAGAATAGCAAAGTCATTTACAGCTGGTCATCCCAGAACATTGATATTACTTTGTATAGAGTACATTTCAGTTTGCTTGAGTTCATGGAGGACTTTCCAGTTTTTTTTTCCAAGAGCATTCTGCTCATCATTTCACAAAAAACAATAATATTCCATCACAGAAATATGCTACAGTTTATTGGGCTATTCCCCAATTGATGGACATCTCCTCAATTTCCAATTTTTTGCTCTGAGAAGAGAGCTGCTATGAATATTTTTTGTACATAAAGCTTATTTTCCTTTTTTACCTCCCAAACTCTTTTGCTATTCATGCTTAGTAGTGGTACTGTTAGGTCAAAGGATATGCATGAATTTATAGCCCTTTGGGCACACATCATATCTTTTGATCATTTATCCATTGGAGAATGGCTCTTATTTTTTTTTTAATAAATTTGACTCAATTTCCTCTATGTTTGAGAAATAAGGCCTTATTAGAGAAACATGCTTCAATTTTTTTTTATAATCATGATTGCTAATTGTATTTTCCCCCATTTATTCTCTTTCCTTTTATCCTGTCCCTCCGCAAAAGTGTTTTGGGACTGACCACTCCCTCACTTAATGTGCCCTCTCTTTTATCACCTTCCCCCCTTCCCATGTCCCTTTCCCCTCCTATTTCCCTTCAGGGTAAGATAGATTTCTATGCCCCAATTGAGTATATATGTTATTTCCTCTTTGAGCCAATTCTGATGAGATTGAGGTTCATTCACTCACCCTGACCTCCTCCTCTTCCCCTCCACTGTAAAAAGAATTTGGAACGGTGGGGGAGAGGCTGGGTGACTTCCTGCTTTTACTCTGCCATCTTCATGGTTAAATTATTAATGAAGGAAAATGGCTTCATGTTTTTCTGCCCCAACTCCAGTTTTCTCCCCATTATTCCACGCTCTCCTCCTAGAACACTGCTTCTTCTCCACTTCCTTTGCTGTGAAAGGTTTGCTGTACTATTTAGATTTTTGGGGTGTTTGTGTATATTTGTGTCTGTATGTGCATGCAAGTATATATTCAAATTCAAGTGATCAAGTTAGATTGAGAATAGATGCTCATTCAGAACTCTAATCAACAAAATGATTAGCCATGATCCTGGAGGACTGATTTTGAAGCATGTAATTCTCCCCCCCCTCCCAGAGGCATATCTATGGCAAGGATTTTGTTTTTTCTCAGTTTTTTCTAATAGGGCAAATAGGAAGAAAATAAACTTTTATTAATCAAAAGAAATTTAATTTAAAACAGATGATAGATTGTCAATAACCAATATTTATTCCTTCACATTACACATACATATAACCAATTATATGCTAGTCCCTAAGGCTAGTCATGTTGACTTCATTACCAAATCCCTTTGAGTCTATTCCACCTGGACCTTATAGAGGGTAATGGTAAAAATGGAGACTGTGCACAGCAATGTTCTCCTGGACAGTGGTTCTTAAGTTACCATAATTTTCCCAAACTTTTTATGATAAGTATCTGGGTAAATCAACTTCCCCATCTGTAAAATGAGCTGGAGAAGAAAATGGCAAACCATTCCAGTCTCTTCAAGAAAACCCCAAATGGGGCCATGAAGGGTCAGACATGACTGCCACAACTGAATAACCACAACATGTTGATATTTAACAATTGAGTCTCTGAAAATAACAATTCATGCAAGGCTCATTTAAATTTATTCTACATCATTACTTCTTTTCACCACTATTTTAAATCTAGGGAACCAATAGAACAAGCACTCAAACCTTGATGTGTAGAGTTTGCTAATTACTGATATGCAAAGACTCCCACTGAAAAGTTAATGATCAGCTTTCCTCTGAGCTAGCTCTACTACAGTCCTAAGATAACTGAAATAAGACTATCTTAACAACTTTTGATCATGGAAACCTAGGAGCTCAGGGTTGGAAAGGCCAACCTAGTGCAAAGTGTATTTATTTTTATTTTTAATGGAAGTTTTGTTATCTTCACAACATTATACAAGGATCATTTTTTCAGCACTGACCTTTGAAAAACCTTGTGTTCCCATTTTCCCTCCTTTCCTTTCCCCTTCCTTAGATAAGCATGTAATCCAATATATGTTAAATGTGGTAAAATATATTAAATTCAAAATAGGCATACATATTCATACAATTATCTTGCTGCACAAGAAAAATCATAAAAAATTGAGAAAATAAAATTCAAGCAAACCATAACAAAAAGAGTGAAATGCTATGATGTAATCCACCCTCAGCTCCCACAGTTCTCTCTCTGGGTGTAGATGTCTCTCATCTATGATCAATGGAACTGGCCTAAATCATCACGTTGTTGAAAGGAGCCACATCCATCAGAATTGATCATCGTATAGTCTCATTGTTGCCGTGTACAATGGTTCTGCTCATTTCACTCAGCATCCGTTTCTGTAAGTCTTTCCAGGCCTCTCTGAAATCATCTTGTTGATCATTTCTTACAGAACAATAATATTCTATAATTTTCATATACCATAACTCAGCCATTCCCCAGCTGATGGGCATCCACTCAGTTTCCAGTTTCTTGCTACTACAAAAAGGGCTGCCACAAACATTTGCACAAAGTGTATCTAATTAAAAGTCTTTTCTACACCATTCCCAGCAAATGGTCATCCAATCTTGGCTCCAATCATATAGTCATAAGAGAACTCAGTAATTCCGTAGGCAGCCCATTTCACTTTGGGAAAGTCTAATTCCAGAAACTTAGTTTTTCATTAATCCTGTTTGCCTCATGTAACTTGTATCCATTCCTCCTAATTTTGCCTTCTGGGGACAAGCGGAAAAAATCCTATCTTTTTTTCCATGGGATAATTGCAGTTTCTGTTGTATTCCACTATGTCTCTTTCTTTTAAGGATAATCATCTGTACTTCCTTCACCCAGTGCAGGACCCAAGACCCTTCACCATCTCAATTATCCTCCTCTGGCCACACTCTCTTATTTAGATTTTCACTTTCTCATGAGTTAGAAGCGGCTATTTGGCTCTGATGGTTCACTGAGGATGGCTCACTGCTGGCTCCCTATTGAAGGGCAATTAACCTTCGCCAGAAGAATCCAACTTGTATGTTTATGAACTAAAATAAAACCAAAAAAGGGATCATAGAATGGTTTTTCTCTTAGCTCTTGTTTGTCTTGAAGATTAGTCCCTTCTGTTCTATGTAAGGAAGATCTGTTAAAAATCGAGTCCTCAATATAGAACACTTTCCCCCCAGACAAAGGGAAAGCTTGGTAGAGCTATTTGGTTCATTGCAAATGAATTCACACTGGAAAATGATGTTCTTTTGGTCCCTGAAGCACTGTGGGTCCTGCATCTCCAATATCCTCCCCCACACTGCCTAAGATTTGTTACCCTTCGCTTTGTTTCCCAGCCTGAGATTCTGCAAATTAGAGATTCATTTGTATTTTACTAAAAATCTATTTTTAAAAGAAATAACATTGAGAGAATCACGGTCTTATGTGTGGAATTCTGGCAAGAATATAGACAGGAACGAGAGGGCTTGGCTCTGAATGCTGATTCTGCCACTGACTCCTTGGATGAGACTGGGGAAGTCACACGATCGTTCTTCTTCTCTGTTACTTATTTATAAGATGCAGGGAGGGAGTTGGACTAGTTAACCTCTAAGGTTCCTTCTGCCACTAGATCTAGGATCTCCCCAAGGAAGCAATGAAGTATAATGGAAAGTACACTAGATGCAGTGGTCAAAAAGCCCAAGTTCACATCCTGCCTCTGACAACTCCTTACTAGGAGACTTTGGCAATTCACCTTTTCTTCCTATTAGCTTCCAAATATATTTAAATGTTAATATGTTTAACAACCAGATGATGCAATTAGGCATTTATCTGATTCTAGGTTAAATTCATGAAATTCTAGAACTCTATATTCACTCTGGTCTTATGTCCTCCTTCTAGGAGGAATGCTGGGGAAATAATAAACTTGTGATTCTAGTTGACTAAAGAACTTCCTAACAAGTTGTGGAGCCTGGAAGGGTTGATTGCAGCAGGTACCTCTCAAAAATTAGCCTAGCGAGTCCAATAGATTAATCCATCCATCAGGAATATTGATTTCCCATAAGAGCAAAATGATCTAGTTATCTGCTTAGCCCTTTCCAAAAACAGGGGCTCAGTTGCTGAGCAACCTGCTCAGCTTAATCCGGTTGGTTGCATCAGTGCAAGCAGCCCATTCCAGTTAAGTGATCAATCCCAGAGTCGACCCTATCCAGGAAAGGGAATTCAATAGTTTGAACACCACCAAGACTGTGTCCCCTGCAAACAAGAAGCAAAAGTAGGAAATCAAATAGAGTTCAAATCAGAGCACTCAATAAGGTTAATCATTAAATGAAAGCTTCAGGAGCCACAAACATGGCACTTGATCCTCCTGCCTGGCATGGGGCATGGTACTATTAGAAGGTCCTGCCTATTTATCACTGGCCAGACCTTCTGGTCACTTCTGGAGAAAGCTGGCTCTCATGACTTGTAGAGTAGGGGGAGTGAGCTCTCTGTCCTTCTAGAACTTATAGGCTTGTAGGGAAATAGGACACAAATAAAGAGAGTAAACAACAATGACAAAAAGTGACATACACAATAGTATTTCAAGTTACACAGAGCCTTTATTTATGTTTTCTTATTTGATCCTTACAGTGCTCTTGTAACATAAGTGCTGTATTATACCCATTTTACAGATAAGGAGAGTGAGTCTGAGAGCACATCTATATTACATCATAATGCATCAAAGATTTGTAAAACTAAATGCAAATTTGAAGGACAAATCATGGAAAGCTTCGTGGAAGAGATGACATTGAGCCCATGGATGCTATTTGGAATAGGGGACCCTGGGCAGCCAGATGTCAGGGGCAGGGTATCAAGAATCATAGAGGTATCCATGGAGGAAGAGGCTGGTGAGGACATCTTTTTCCCGCCACACTTTTGTTGAGTATTGGACTTGTTCCTTCATTAATCTGACTTATTTTCTGAAAATACTCCCCAACTTTAAGTGGGAGATGGTCTGATCATGGAATCATTCACAAAATCTGAGTATCTCAGAGTTGGAAGAGACTTTTGTTTCCTTAGGAAACTGTAAGACTATAAATACAAGCATGTAGATGGGTCTGTAAGAGGAGAGTGGATTGCCCATGAAGACTCCCAGCAGGTAAATCACAGGTCCAGTTCAAAAGCTGATTGATTGATTGATTGATTTGTGTTTCAGGACAAGAGGATGACCTGGAGCTCTTCTTTTCTTTTCTCAGATTCTAGGAATTGGCAAATCTTCTGGTGTAGAAGACCGTGGGGCTATTATTACAAGTGAATGGTCTTGTCAATATTCCTCAAGGCTTTGAACTGAGTGATAAGCCATCTCGGTGTAAATAAAGCAAAGAAAAACAAGATACAAAGCTATGGCTTCTGTGCACAGACCAGGGACCATCTTTGATGGGAAGCAGTTTGTGACGCTTCCGGTTGTTACCACTCTGTTTTGAAATGACTTTGTATGAACTTCAGATTTACTTCCATGTGAACATATTGGAACCCTCCCCTCACCTCCCTGGTAGAGCGCATACTCCTAGAATGCAAAGAGTTTTATCTTTTGCATTTGATTCTCCAGGACACTGTTTTGTACACTGTAAGTGCTTAATAAATGCTTGTTGAGTTGGATTACATTCATCTGAACTGGACTTAGTTGAACTGGCAGCAGAGTGCTGAAGGACAGCCTTGGTGGTCCTCCCTGGTGGGGAAGCCTTCAGGATTTGCCCCCTTTCTTTCCAGTGGAGAGAGGTTTTCTCAGTGGGATTTATGTAGGGTTTATATAACTTACTGGAACAAATGATCCTTGAAGGATTGATTTTCTCTCTGGCTCTGGGCCAAGACAGGCGAGCTGTGCATCTGACTGTGGCTCCTCTCTACTCCCTCACTTGCTGCAATTACTTTCCTGCTCTAATTTGCTTTTGGGCATTTGATGACTCCTGAGCCAGCCACATGTGGCCTGCTCTTAGCTTTCCACTTGAATCATTTCCCTGAAAACTCTGGAAAAACCTTTTTTAATGTAAAAACAATCAGCATAACCAAGCAAAACAAAGCCATATACTTGCCATGGCCAATTAGAACCTGGACACCATCTTCTCTGTTAGGGAAGAAGGAAGGAAGGAAGGAAGGAAGGAAGGAAAGAAAGTCAAGGAAGATGGGAGTGGGAAGGGAGAGAGGAAAGAAAGAAATAAACATTTCTTTGTCAGGAGACAGGAAATATATTTCACTATTGGCCCTTTGTAGTCATGGTGGATCATTGCATTGATCAGAATTCTAGTCTTTCTAAGCTGCTTTTCTTTACAATGTTGTCACTGTAGAAATTATTCTCCCGATATTCTTACTTGACCGACTTTGATGACTCTAGAAGAGAAATTGAGGTTGACAACTTTGTCCAATTCTGTCTCACCTAAATACAATTCCCCCACAAGTCAAGACATTACCTATAATGTTATTGACTCTCTTAGAAAATGAAGGATAAACAACAATAACATACCCTAATTCTTCATTTAAGAATGGCCTGTTCATTACCTTTGACAATTTATCTGTTGGGTAATGGCTGTTATTCTTCATCTGAGTCAGAGAACCATCATTTTCAGTCAGATGTAGGGCAGGTATATTTCCACAGTTCTGGCAGCTGACTTTAAAAATGGCCTTGCTGAAAATGAACTCCCACTCATGACTTGATTCCTGGCACACATTGTTTTAGGAAGGGAAGAGAATGGTTCTAATTAAGCATTGTCTACCAAGTACTTTCTAAAAATAATTGTAGGGAAATAGGCAATAAGCATTCAAGTTATTGTTGCCATTAGACATTTTGGGGCACCTTTTGGGACTCTTATAGAGAAACGTTTTAATGATGGGTCTTCAGATCCATAGCAACCACTTGAAGTGGTTCACTTTTTCTTGAAGTTTTACAAAAAGTAAAATAACCATTTTTCCTGAGAGGGACAATGATGAAATATTTATCAGTCAGCTAAAAGAAGCTGTGATAACCCTGACTTTCCCAGAAAGAACTAGTGAAATCTTCTCTAACATAAGAACCAATCAATCAACCATTAAACATTTATTAAGCACTTGCTATGCTAGGCACTGATTTAGAATGAAGGAGAAAAAGATAAATTAGTTCCCATTTGCAAGGAGATTGTAAAAGGAGACAACCTTCCAATATTTAAGTATCTAGAAAAAAATACCTGAAGAATATATGAAGTATACAGTAGTAGCCAGCAGCTAAATAGTATTTTAAGGTTTGTGAAACATTACTTATCTTATTTGAGCCTCCCTGTGAGTCAGAGGCTATTATGATTTCAAAAGAGGAAAGCTGAGGCTGAGAGTTTAGGGTCACCAAGATTGCCCAGGGTCACCCTGATAGTAAGCGTCTCATGATGTAAATTCAGTTCATTTGTGTGCTGTTTGTGAACACTGTGACCCTGATCTCTCTTGACATCTTCCATTAAACCACACTGTCATCCCATTTCTCTCTCTCAGTTGCTTAATGTGTTTGGCACAATATTGACTCTGAAAACATTGAGAAGTGACAGTTTATGACTATGTATATGAGACAAAGGATATGTATTAAGACGACAGACAGATCTCCAAAGGCCAGTGATGGCAGTCAATTAAAGAGGTCTTGTGACACCTCAGTGGGATAATTTATGGTGCTGATAAAAGATCAAAACAAAACAAAACCTCCAATAAAGCAAATATATTCCATCTTTTTCCAATTCCTCCCCAGCATCTTTTCAGCTGGTCATCAATCTTAGAAACAGAAGAAATGAGAATCCCTGGAGAATCAGAAGAGCGAGCCTAGGCTGGGCAGCAGAACCTTCTAGGAATACTGGTCTCATTTATGTAGCAGGTGAAATCCTACCTGATCTTTCAGGCAGGACTCTGGCTAAAGGTTGAGAGTTGGAACCATCCTTTGAAAATATAGGATTATAGATTCAGAGCTGGAAGGGACATCAGGGATCAGAGAGCACAGCTCTGTCCTTTACAGATGAGGAAGCAGAGTTTTAGATTATGGAGAAGCAGCAGATTTGAACCTAGTTTCTCTCTTTCTCAATCCATTGACCTTTTCTCTATAACACACAGCCTTAGATGCATGAAACAGATCTTATAGTTCAAGGATCCATTCTACAGATGAAAAAACTGAAGATCAAGTTCCCTTGGGCAATGTTCTGAGGGCTTGAATTCAAGTCCTCTGACTTCAAAATCCAGTGTGCTTTTAGTACACCATACTGCTGTCTCTACATATTTCCCTCCCTTCATCAGAAGTGATTCCTTTTTCCCTCTGTATTCTCAGAGCACTTGGTCTAGACTTAACACACTTTCATGTTTTATTCTGTAATGTACTTATGTGAACATAGATCAAATCCATAACTGAAACTAAGGCAGGGTAACAGGGGCTTTGCCCCCTAGGAGCTGAAAGTACAGGGTGCAGAAAACATTCTCAATCTGTCAATATCACTTGGTTAGGAAGAATAATTTATAATAGTCATAAAATACTTAGTGTTATATGATAGGCAGAGGTGAGCTCTTTCCTCATCCCAACTATTCCTTTTGACTTTTCAAGAGAGGGTGTGCTCTGGGCCATTTGCCCCAAATACACAAAATCCTTGGCTGACTATTTCTTTTGTCTTCTAGGAGGATAGATATACAATTGGAAGGGATCTTAGAGATCATTGAGTCCAATCCTCTCAAAAGACAGATAAGGAAACTGAGGTATAGGGTCACATAAGTAATCCATGTTAGATCCAAGATTTGAACTCAGGGTCTCAGCTGTGTCTTACCGCCTCTAACACTGGATTGGAATCTCCTTTAAAAAGCTGAGCATTGTATTGTGCCTTCTGTATTCCCCAGAGCACCTTGATTTTCACATTAAAATTTTTTTCGGGGAATCTAGATCTATGATTTTATTAGAATGGGAAATTCCCTCTACAGTTGCCAAGTGGAAACTTTTCTGTGATTTATAGTTCTAGAAAAAAACCTTTCTTGACATTTTTTTTTTGTGTCATGGTTGGATCCCTTTAACAGTCTTGGTGAGACCCTTTTTCAATGATGCTTTTAAATGACAAAATCAAACAACAGGATTATAAAGGAAACCAGTTATAATGAAACACAAGCACCAAAAAAATGGGCCCCCCACTGGGATTAAGAAATCCTGTGTTAGAGGGTTGCTTACAGGTATGGAGAGGTTGCTACTGGTTCAGGGTCACACATCTGCCTTGGATCAGAGGCAACATTTGAATCCATAGACAGGAAAATTTCAATCTCCCCTATGTCACGGGGCCCCACGGAGGAGAAAACCAAGAACATGTTTGGGGATTGACACCAGAAAGGACTTCCTTTCATTCTGGAGAAAATATTCCCACCCAGACAACCACGTCGGACTGGCTGGGAACGGCTCTTGGGAACAGGCCAGAGAACAGATGGGATTTTTAAAGCCTGGGTGGCAGACTTCCCCCTCCCAAGCTAGTTATTGCTTTGTTAGCATTTGCCAGGTACCCATCAGGGACGTTCTCTCCGAATACAGCTGAAAGAAAACAAGGCAGAAACATTTAAATCTCTCCCTCCTCCCCTTCCTGGAACAAGTACCCAAAGTTTTTTGGGAGGCAACTAGTTTAAAAAGGAACCTTTTTTTAATGCAAGTTCTTTAAAGAAAAAACTCCATTTCTTTTTGGTGTGAAAATACCAGAAAAAAATCTTATTACTTTCTTGTTTGTAACAACTGCCTCTTTCAAGCTCTGATGTACCCTTTACTAGCTTCAAGACTCCTGAACAAGTCATTTAACTCATATAGGTCTCAGTTTTGCCATCTGCAAAATGGGGAGGGGTTGTACTAGATGAGTCTTCTCCAACTTTCTAATGCTTACTGTTTATATTTTTTCAATGATCAAATATTTGTTTTTCTCCCTCATATTTCCCATGACCCATGTTAGAGCCAAGATTTGAACTCAGGGTTTCAGTTGTCTTATCACCTCTAACACTGGATTGAAATCTCCCTCAAAAAGGTGAGCATTCTATTGTGCCTTTTATATGCCCCAGAGCACCTTGATTTTCACATTAAAATCACCTGTGTGGCCACCCACAAAAGGGAAAGACAAACAGGAAAAAGGAAAGAAAACAGAAAACACAATCTTTTTCATATAAACATAGGCCCCCTTCACCCCTCCAATGTGTCTCTCATTCTCTATGTTAATCCATCTTCTCTCTATCAAGGTTATTCTCTAGAATAACCTGGCTTGGCCATTTCATCCACTGATTTCATTGAATTCTTCCTGAATCATTCAATTTTTTTACATTTTTTTATGTCTCTGATAAATTGTTCTCATTCTGCTCATCTCACTCTGCCCTCTTAGCAATCGAAAGATCAAGCATGCTAATTCATAAAATTAGAAATTTGGAAATAAAAATATTCACCCTATTATCTCTAATTTCTTTGCCTTACAAATAGGAGAAAACTGACTTGCAACGATTGATGCCATTGGGCTTTGGAGGTATTCGTAAATCTGCATCCATCTGGAGTCCATTAATGCACAGAGATGCTACATTCCCTACAACCCTGCCTTGCTTTTTGGAGATTTTTTTTTCAAAGAGAAAATGGTTGGTGAGAATTCTCAGTCCATTTAGCAGAGACTAAGTGGAGAAATAAGTGCAGTGTGGTCAGGACAGCATGGTGCGCAGGGCAGAGCACTGGATCTTGGTTGGATCCTGCCCCCAACACTTTCTAGCAAGTCTCTGAGGTTCAATAATGACAAAATCATGGAGTTATTTTGAGGATTAAATGAGTTAATGCATAGAAAGCACTTTCCCAATTTTTGAGTGCTATATAAATGCCAGCCATCATATAAATAACTAAAAGTGATGGTTTCTAAGATAGAGAAAATCAAAACCAAACGTTTTATGAGGAATAAAGAATTTCCTAATGATATTATGCTTGTCAACATGGGATATTTGACATGAAGCAAAGAAGAATGATACAATTCAAGCTGAGGATATTTGATCCCCGAGGAAAGGAAAGATCAAAGCAGACAAGAAATCATCCGAGAACGTACCTTTGAAACGCTTGGCATATCTGAAGCGAATGACTGAAAACTGAATCACTGGGAGAGAGTTTGGGTTTTTGTTTTTGTTGTTGTTTGTTTTTGGGGAATTAAATTGAGGGAAAGAGTTCTTAAGGATCAGAAGTCATAAGGACAGAATTAAAAACAACTTAAAAAACAAGGAAAACAAAGGGAATTAAAAATTGGTGATAGTTTTGTAGCATAATTCTGAAACAGCATAGACTAGTAGAAAGAACACCGACTCTATGGGCAAAGGACAAGGATTCGATTACTGGATTTGCTACCTGATTACTGTATCATGTTGGGTAAGTCACTTACCTCTCCAGGTCTCAGTTTCCTCATTTGTAAAATGAGGGGGAAGGGTTGAACTAGAACTCTAAGGTCCTTTCAAGTTATCAATCTATGAGTCTGCCTGTAATTTGCTCCAGTGCTAGGGTAGACATAAGCAAATGTGTTGATTTGTTGGGTTTTGGTGATTAAGGCTCAGATACAACAAGGGAACTGTCCAGGGTGACATACATCTCCTAAGTACTAAGTTCACAGCCAGGGCTCCCTGTTCCCAGTCCTGTAGTATAATTACCCTATCAAGCTCCCTTTAGGAGCCCTCATTCCACTCCCTATTATGTCACTGGCTACTTGTGCAATGTTAAGCAAGGCATTTATTTAACTTCTGCTGTAGTTTCCTCATCTATCAAAAGAAAGGCTCTATTTGATGATATGGAGCAGTGGGTAAAGTCAGGAAGTCTCCTCTTCCTGAGATCATTCTGGTTTCTGTGCCACTCTGAGCAAGTCACTTAACCCTCTTTGCCTCAGTTTCCTCATCTGTAAAATGAGTTAGAGAAGAAAATGGTCAACCCCTCTAATATCTTTGCCAAATGTCTTTAGAAATGAAAAATAACCAAACAACACAAAAAGGTTCCCTTTAGCAAGGAAGTTCTTTGATCTTTTACCTGGGTTAAGCTTTGAGAACCCTGATAGTTTAAGCTTTTAAAAGTGTGTGTGTGTGTGTGTGTGTGTGTGTGTGTGTGCAAGAGAGAGAGAGAGAGAGAGAGAGAGAGAGAGAGAGAGAGAGAGAGA
>JAJPUD010002371.1:63641-171756 GCA_023553655.1 Myrmecobius fasciatus
CTCTCTCTCTCTCTCTCTCTCTCTCTCTCTCTCTCTCTCTCTCTCTCACACACACACACACACACACACACACTCAGAGGCTCTTTGAATTGGGGCACAATCTTTTAGTATTCTAAAATTCCCAAACTAGAGATTGCAGAGAAACTTGTTGAGGGACTTTTTCACCCCAGAGTTATATTTACAGTGAAACACAGACCCAGACCCCCTATGTGCCAAGCACTGTGCTAGCAGCTGATAACATAAAAAGTAAACTTCCTCCTGCTCTCATGGAGTTTACGTTCTACTGGGAAAACTTGTGTTGTACTTGTTTGATCTGAATGTGTACTTTTTCTGAGCTGTTTCCACCCCCTCAGTCAGATTGTTTCACTTGAGAATGACTCATTAGCCCTTCATCTCTCTTGCTAATGGCTTCCACATTTGATGATGACATTATGTAATCAGAGAATCCGGTGCTTGAAGGGCACTTATGGATGTACCATTGACTATATGGAGAGGACACTTCTAGGTGCTCCAAAGGCTTCCTAATGACTTTGTTATTGTGTGTGACTCATTGGAACAATGCACAGGGACAGGGAAAGAATCAGAGCCAAGAGCTCCAATTTCACAGGAATCGCTAATAAATTCTTGATAGACCTTAGTGAGAATTTCTTTCTTCAGAATAAACAAACAAAGGAAGCACTATCGCAACCTGCACTCCTGGACATGATTCTGAATAATGAAGGCAGTCTAGCAGCATGGAAAGAGTGTGAAAAGACTTGGGTTCCCTCTGTCTCCTTGTTATTTTGGGTAAGTCACTCTCATTTATCTGGGTTTCAGTTTCCTCTCCTTTTAAATGGGTCAGTTGGACTCAATGGCCTCTAAGACTCCTTGTAGAACAAGATTTATGGTCTTATGCTATAGCGAGGAAGAACCCATTGCTGATATAGTAATGGCAAGAATCTTGGGAAGAAATAGCTAGGCCATCTTAAGAGCTCATGATCGAATAGGATGTGATTGATTAAGAGGCCAAACAGAAGTGGACACTCTTTC
This sequence comes from Myrmecobius fasciatus, assembly GCA_023553655.1. Taxonomy (NCBI): domain Eukaryota; kingdom Metazoa; phylum Chordata; class Mammalia; order Dasyuromorphia; family Myrmecobiidae; genus Myrmecobius; species Myrmecobius fasciatus. The sequence continues at coordinate 64,671 of JAJPUD010002371.1, forward strand.
TAAACATGAAGATAATGGATCCCAACCAGGTCAGAGAACAGATATTCATGGTCTCCAATTCTTTAAGCAGAAATTAGCTTTAAAGAGATGGAATGCTTTCAAGATCAGCATTTTGACAGCATAATCACAAATGATTCTCAGGAGTCTTAATGAGTTTCCTTGTTAATGAACCTGCTGCGTACTGGGAGGCAACTCCCAACTTCCAGCAGCTGCTGAGTCTGCTACTCTCCGGAATCTAATGGGATATCAATAGCCCTGGGTTCTGTTGGCCTTGGTCCTAGCCAGCAGCCAATCTGAAGCTACTAAGTAACTCCAGAGTTTGGCTCTAGGGAGACAGGCGTTTAGTGGAATACAGATTCTAGGGAAATTCTTAGCTCAGGAACAAACCTGTCTAACAAAATTTGCCCTGTCAGACTCACGGATCATCTTGGGAATCATTAGCTCAACAACATGCACAACTATCAACAGTGATGCCTTCATAATCAAAAAGGAGTTTGTAGTAATAATTCTCCACATATAAGGCTCTTGGTTATTTCTTTTCTTTTTTGCTGAAGAAATTGGGGTTAAGTGACTTGCCCAGGGTCACACAGCTGGGAAGTGTTAAGTGTCTGAGGCCAGATTTGAACTCAGGTTCTCTTGACTTCAGGGCTGGTGCTCTAGCCACTACACAACCTAGCTGCCCCTCTTGGTTATTTCTTTGAAGAGGATTGTAATGGATGCTGTTGATGTCTGTCTTCAGCCCAACAGATCTTGCTTGCATAGACTGAGGCAGATTTTCCTCAACTCTTAGAATGAGAAAGAAAAGTTGAAGAAGAAGGGAAAAAAGAGAAAAGCATGGTCTTTTCTATGTAGCACAGCTCCAGTCAGAGTATACATACATTAGCTATGAAGGAAGCCTAGAGTTTTCCTGGGACTCCAGGAGGAGAGAAAAGAAAAGTAGGATCCAATAGGTTCTTGGTCCATTGGTAAAATGTTGGAGAAAGTGGAGAAGTAGGAACAAAGACACCATTCTCTTGATCCCTTAGAAACCCACATGTAGGAGCGGTCAACAGGAGGATCCAAATCAAAGTCCTTCTTGGTGCTTCCAGTCAAACCATTTGTTCTTATTTGGCTCCAAGTTATTGGTGATTTTACCCCTGCCCAAATTTGAAACTTGGGAGTGATGAAATCAATGCTTGTTTATGGGCTCTATGAGTAGAATTTGGGTTGAAAGGGAGTCTGATCCCTAGCGATTACCTGGGGATCCCTCTCTCTTCTCTGAATCTACTGCATTCAGTTAAAGGGTTCTGTCCCATGCCAGTGAGAGCTCCCCAATGCATGTCATTCTGAACTGGTGGAAGCTTAGTCTTAGAATGCCAATATCCCAAGATGCAAGGGATGCACAAAAAAGAGAATAGAGCTCAGGGACTTTTGTAACATTCTGAATAGACCAATGGAGCTCTGGAACCAAATTAGAGTTTATCAAGATATGTACAGAGGAAGGAAAGACAAATAAGTATGTGGGCATGCACACAAAAGATAACTCCACACTATAAGATTGTTAGTAATATGATAAGCTAGAAAGAACTGAGAATCAAGATAGCAAAAAGGGTTTTTAAGCACACATGCTCACATGTATTCTGGAAAAAAGGATCAAACATAGAATAGGACCCTTGTGTGAGATAATAAGTAACAGAAAGGAGGCAAAACTATCAACTCTTATTTTGCTGCTGTCTCTGATCAAAAAATATAGTCTTCAGACTGGGATATGTAGAGATAAGTATAATTAATGAGGATTCCGTAATGAAGGCAAGTGAAAGGATAGTGTGAGAATGCTGACCTTCCCTCATTGAGTTCAAATCCCAATGTCCATCTGAACTATGTCTCAGGTTTCTCAGAATTTGCAGACATGATTTCTGAGCCTATGATCTTTGAGATTTCATGAAAGACAGAGACATTAAAAGCCTAGACATGAGAGAATGTTCAAATATTTAAGTAAATAGATTCTTTCAGTCTTGGACTATGGAATCTGTTTTTTTTCTGGAAAAATTCTAGCTCATATGATATATTAGATTCAACTGAAATCAACAAATAATTTTGAAGAACTATAGGCAAAATACTGTGGTGGGCAAGAATAAATAAGAAAAAAAGAGACAAAAATGAAATGTCTTTCCTTAAGGGAACTTATATTCTCTGTATGTGTATAAATGACATGTATATTTCTAATAATAATGATAGCCAACATTTCTATAGCACTTAGAGCATGGAACAGCCCTTTGTAAATATTAGCTCTTTTGATTTTTCTCACCAAACTTATGAGGTAGGTGCTATTATGATATCTGCTTTACATAAGAAGAAACTAATTGAAATGAAGAGAATTTAAATAATTAGGTCAATAGCTGTAACAGACCTAAAACTATATTATAAAGCAGCAGTCATCAAAACCCTTTTCTAGTGACTTATAGAGTAGTCAATAGATATAATAATCTAGTGTTTGATAAACCCAAAGACTCCAGCTTCTGGGATAGGAACTCACTATCTGAAAAAATTTCTGGGAAAATCGGAAAATAGTATGGTAGAAACTAGTCCTAGCATTTTATACTTAGGCCTAATGCCCAATACCAAGATAAGGTTGAAGTGGGTTCATGATTTAGACATGAAGGGAGATTCTATAACCAAATTAGGAGAACAAGGGACAATCTACCTCTCAAATCTGTGGAGAAGGAAGGAATTTTTGGCCAAAGATGAACTAGAGAACATTATGAAATGCAAAGTAGATGATTTTGATGCTATTAAATTAAAAAGTTGGGGAGCTGGCAAAACCGATGTAGCCAAAATTAGAAAAGAAGCAGAAAATGGGAAAAAATTTTTACATCTGAGATTTCTGATAAAGGCTTCATTTCTAAAATGTATAATTGACTCAAATTCATAAGAATACAAGTCATTCTCCAATTGATAAATGGTTAAAGGATATGAAAAGACAAAGTTCAGATAAAGAAATTAAAGTCATTTCTAGTCATATGAAAATGCTCTAAATCACTATTGTCAGAAAAATGAAAATTAAGACAACTCTGAGGTACCACTACACATCTCTCAGATTGGCTAAAATGCCAGGAAAAGATAATGATGAGTGTTGGAGGGGATGTAGGAAAACTGGGACACTGATACATTGTTGGTGGAATTGTGAAATGATCTAATCATTCTGAAGATCAATTTGGAACTATGCCCAAAGGGTTATCAAAATGTGTTATACCCTTTGATCCAGTAGTCTCTCTACTGGGACTGTATCCCAAAGAGATCATAAAAAGGAAAAAGGACTCACACGGGCAAAAATGTTTGTAGCAGCCCTTTTTGTGGTGTCAAGGAACCGGAAACTGAGTGGCTGCCCATCAGTTGGGGAATGACTGAACAAGTGATGGTATATGAATGTCATAGAATATTATTGTTCTATAAGAAACTATCAGCAGGATCATTTCAGAAAAGCCTATAAAGAATTGAATGAACTGATGCTGAGTGAAGTTAGCAGAACCAAGAAACATTGTTTATGGCAACAAGATTATGTGCTGATCCACTGTGATGGACTTAACTTCAACAATGAGGTGATTCGGGCCAATTTCAATAGACTTGTGATGGAGAGAACCATCCACATTCAGAAGAATACTATGGGGACTGAATGTGGTTCAAAGCAAAATATTTTCACCTTTGTTGTTATTTTTTGCTTGCTTGTTTTTTTTCTCATTGTCCCTCCTTTTTATCTGATTTTTTCTTGTGCACCATGAAAATGTCAGAATATATTTAGAAAAATTGCACGTTTAACCTGTATTGGATTATTTGCTGTCTAAAGGAGGGGGTAGGATAAGAAGGAGGGAGAAAAATTTGTAACACAAGGTTTTGCAATAGTGAATGTTGAAAACTATCTTTGCATTTATTTTGAAAAATAAAAAGCTATTATTATTTTTAATAATAATTAGAACAGGATCCCACAGCTTGTAATTCTCTGAGTCTGGGTTTGGACTCAGGTCTTCCTGATTCTACACACTGCACCTCCCATCTTCCAGATAAATAAATATAAAATATTTTAAGAAGAGAAGGAACTGAGGCATCAGGTAAGACTTCCTGTCAGAAGTGGCACCTGAGCTGATCCTTGGAAGAAGTCAATGATTCTAAGAGGCAGAGGTGAAGGAGGAGCATGTTCCATAAATGAATATATAACATTACATATATATTGTCAAACATAAGAAACACATTACATCACAATATATATGATTGTTATCCTTTGTTCTTGAAGAGGACCAAAATGAAATCACTATGTTAGAGTCAAGTTAGTGTGTCCAATTGGACCATACAAGCTCAGAGCGCTCTGCCGCAGCTCAGTCACAAATAGTCCCTATGAACATTTGGGGTGGTTCTCTAACTTTGTGCATCTCACGTTTCTTCTGGGCTAATTCAATTCTGCTTTGCACATAGATTACAGAGCCTTCTCTGATGAGGGCACACCATACTGAGTGGCCCTGGGCCATTGTCTCCCATAACATATGATCAATTCTAAAGTTATTAAGAGAGATCTTGAGAGTGTCCTTGTAACACTTTTCCTGGTCACCTTGGGAGCGCTTGCCCTGTATGAGTTCTTTATAAGAGTCTTTTTGGCAAGTATACATTTGGCATTTGAACAATGTCTCCAGCCCAATGAGTTGCATTCTCTGCAGTAGAGTTTGAATGCTCAGCAGTTTATTTCAAGAAAGGGCTTCAGGGTCTGGTACCTTATCCTGCCAGGTGATCTTCAGCATCTTCCTGAGACAATTCAAATGGCAGCCATTCAGTTTCCTGGCACTGCACTGGTCAACTGTCCAAGTTTCATGGGCATGCAATAATGAGGTCAGCACAATGGCTCTCTAGACATTCAGTTTGAAGTCAGTCTAACATCTTTCCTCTCTTATACTGTCCTTCTGTATATATATATATATATACATATATACACACACATATATATATATACATGTGTGTATATCTATCTATATATACATATATATAGATAAATATATGTATGTAGGCTAGCAATCATTCCATGATTTGTAGGAGAAGTTGGCAGAAGATAGGTGAATTCTACCTTCCCTTTGAGACAGATCATGGCATGGAAGTGGTGGTCATTTTTTTGTCATTAATGTGGTTTAATTTCAATAAGGGAACAAATGTTCTTCAATTTTAGAGTTGATTGGTTGTTTCCATTGATCTTATTCTGAGTTTCCTTTGTTAAAAATATTTGAGCATATTTAACATTTTGTTCATCACTAAAGCACCATAGAAACAGGGAAATTGCCTAAGTCAAGAAAATGATGTACAGCTTACTAGAAAAAAATGACTTCAATTTTTGATTTCATCAATAAGAGGACTCCCTCTGCTGATTTCCACTGCAATCTCTGTACAGTTTACTATAGGAGTGTGTTTTTTCTTTTTATTGAACTTGTGATTTCCTTTGTGCAGGAAACTCAAGACAATAAAATTTCTACCAATGTAGATCAATGCTGGCTCTGCAATTTATAATCTTAGAAGGTTGCCTGGGTCACTGAGAGGGTCAGTGATTTGTTCAGGATCTCATAGCCAATATAGATCAGAGGAAGGAATCTAAATTTTCTTGACCACTCTTGGCTTCTTGTTTATTGTGTCATGTTGCCTCTTATAATCTTTTAGTTATTGTCAGGTGAATTCTACAAACAGCTATACGGATAGCACCTACTATAGCTCGGCACTAGGGATACAAAGGAAGGCTAAAAAGAGTTTTTTTTTTTTGCTTTCAAAGAACTTACAAACTAATGGGGGAGACAGCAATACACAGATAGCACATGCATATACATGATAAATTGATGTATTCTCAGGTATGGTGCTAGCATTAAGGGAAAAGAAGGAAGGATTTCTTGAAGAAGGTGGGATTTTAACTGAAAATGGAAAGAAACCAGTGAATTGAGTTGGACCTAAGGCAGGAGAGAGCCCTAGTTAAGGGGGATAATTTATTACTGAGGGACATATCATGTAATGAGTCTGATTTTACTACTGAGTCCATTATCAGGCTACAATAGTGCCTCCTCTGAGTGCATGGAGGTCACTCAGGCTCTCAAAGGCTTTGCTTATGGCAGGTCATAGCAAACAAAAAATGTTTCAAGTATAAATCTGGAGAGGGATATGTGATTGTTTGCCCTCAATCAGAGTTAATCAAACATTATTAAGCATATATGGCAGGGCCTGTCTTAGATACTAGGGATACAAATACAAAGGATGAACCAATTCCTCCCCTCAGGGAGCTTACATTCTAACAGGTGAGAGAATACATATGTAAATGGGTACTGAATAATTTTATCCAGAAGAAATGTAAAATAAATATGACAGTTAAATCTTAGGTTGTAAGGGATAATCTCTGAGATGTATGAGATTGCTACAATTCACAAAGTCTATCCTCTTGCCTCAAATCAGAGATTAAACCACCATATTCAAAAACAAAATCTCTCTTTTTGCTTTTTAAGATCTCTATAGAAAATGATTCCATTGTTTTCCTCTACAACCCATTCTTATTGCTAAGCAATCGACTATAATTCCAAATCTAGTATTTTATGAATTCAAAGTAGTATTGTAGAAATGGCAAATGGGGAGGGGAACCATTTTCCAGCCATATTAGCAAAGGTTAGTATAAAATGGAAGGAAGAAAACTGCCTAGTGACAGCGAAATTCACTTATCCTGTGTAAATCCTTATTTTTCCTACTTTTGCTTATGGTACTGTTTCTCTAACATGTGAACAATCTGGCTGATGAAAGGTGCAGAAAGAAGTACTTTTGCATAAACAAAAACAAATAAAGCAACTCAAAAGAATATAGAGTAATGTTACTTTCATAGCTGAACAGTTGGGTAGCCTCATTCCTTTCCAGGCTGCATTCTGGACTTCCACTCTAATGTTCCAGCTTTTATCCTGAAGCCTCTTTCCAGCCCTGGAATTCACAGTTTGGAAGCACTTTGCAGCTTCTGTGATCTCCCCCTGTGATTGCATGGCTCCTCCCATAACCCCAATTAAGGTGGATGCCTATACCAACCCTGTCTATTTTCACTCTATAGTGAAGAACGTGATTGAATTGGTGAAGAGATGGGCAGAAGAAAGTTGAACAAGAGAGGAAGGACTCAGCAGGGGATGGAAAAGCCAGCTTTATGGAACTATGTCCCTGAAAAGCTAACATGAAAACTTGCTCTCCTTCTCTGCACCAGCCCAAGAGAGTCAGCCAGATACACTGAGCAATTCTCCGGCTTTAAAGGAACTGGTAGGAGGTGGCGCCAAGATGGCAGAGAGTGGCCAGGTCTTTGTCTGAGGTCTTCCTGTCTTCCCTCAGATCAACACCAGATCAAGCTTCTGAATAGATTTTGGAGTGACAGAACCCACAGATATTTGGAGTGTAACAATGTTCCAGTAAAAGATGTTTAGGAAAGGTCTATCTCAATCAGGCATGAGAGGAGATGGCCGAGTGCAGGGAGGCCCAAGGCAGAGAGGCTCTATGGACAGGAATTTTAAAGGGAACTTTTAGCCAAAATATAGCAAACTAACTGTGAGACCTCCAGCATAACTACAGAACACAAATAGTGAGCCTCTAGGCCCAGCATAACAAATGTGATGTGGCCACATCCACCCAGTAAGAGAAGGATGCCAGCAGCACTAGTCCCAAGGCAGTGCAAGCCACTGTCACCTGTAGAGGAAGCTTGGGACAATCTCCCCTTTGCCCTAAAAACATATCTCAATTTTTTTTAAATGAGAAAAAAAAGCAAAAAGAGCTCTGACTATAGATAGCTATTATGGAGACAAGGAAAAATAGATCTCAAACTCTGAGGACACTAAAAGCCAATTGTTTCCAGATGAAGCCCCAAAGGGTAATATAAGTTGCTCTCCAACTCAAAAGGCTCTCTTACAAGAATTTAAAAAAGGGATCTTAAAAGAGAGTTAGAAGAAAAATGGGGAAAGGCATTGAGAACTTTGGAAAAGGAAACACAGAAATTGTCTGAAGAAAACCATTCCTTAAGAAATAGACTTAATGAAATAAAAAAAGAAAATAATTCCTTAAAAATAAATTTGGCAAAATGGAAAAAAGAGAACAACTCTTTAAAAAAAAGAATTTGTGAAATGGAAAAAATCTAATGGACTAAATAATTCATTTAAAAGTTCAACTCGTCAAATGCAAAAAAGATAAAAAAGCTAACTGAAGAAAATAATTCACTAAAAATTAAAATTGAACAAATGGAAATGAATGACTCAACGAGACATCAAGAATTAGTCAAACAAAAAAAAATAGAAGAAAATGTAAAATACCTCACTGGGAAAACAACTAACCTGGAAAATAGATCCAGGAGAAACAATCTATGAATTATTGGATTACCTGAAACCATGATGGAAAAAAGCCTCGACAACATCTTTCTTTCTTTCTTTTTTTTCTTTATTAAAGCTTTTTATTTGCAAAACATATGTATGGGTAATTCTTCAACATGAATCCTTACAAAACTTTCCATTACAAATTCCCCCCCCCAGTCCCCACACCTCCCCAAGATGGCAGGAAATCCACTACATGTTAATGGTTAAAATACTTGACAAATTGAATATATGTACATATTTCCACACTTATCTTGTTGTGCAAGAAAATCATATCTACAAGAAAAAAAATCTGAGAAAGGAAACACAATGCAAGCAAACATCAACAGAGAGCATGAAAATATGTTGTGGTCCACATTTCATATCTCTCTCTCTGGGTGTATATGGCTTTCTTCACTGAACAATTAGAACTGGTTTGAAACATTTCATTGTTGAAGAGAGCCATGTCCATCAGAACTGATCATCATATAGTATTGTTGTTGCTGTGTATAATGATATCTTGGATCTGCTCATTTTGCTCAGCATTAGTTCATTCAAGTCACTCCAGGCCTTTCTGAAATCATTCTGCTGCATTTTTCTTATAGAACAATGATATTCCATAACATTCATATACCATAATTTATTCAGCCACTCTCCAATTGATGGGCATCCATTCAGCTTCCAGTTTCTAGCCATTACAAAAAGGGCTGCCACAAACATTCTTTCACATGTGGGTCCCTTTCCCTCCTTTAAGATCTCTTTGGGATATAAGCCCCATAGAAACACAGCTGGGTCAAAGGGTATGCACAGTTTGATAACTTTTTGAGCATAGCTCCAGATTGCTCTCCAGAATGGCTGGATCCGTTCACAGTTCTACCAACAATGTGTCAATGTCCCAGTTTTCCCACATCACCTCCAACATTCGTCATTATCTTTTCCTGTCATTTTAGCCAATCTGACAGGTGTGTAGTGGTACCTCAGAGTTGCTGGACAACATCTTTCAAGAAACAATCAAGGAAGACTGTCTTGATGTCTTAGAACCAGAGGGTAAAATAGCCATTGGACAAAATCTACCAAACACCTACTGAAAGAGATCCCAAAATGAAAATTCCAAGGAATATTGTAACTAAATCCCAGAATTATCAGATCAAGGAGAAAATACTGCAAAAACCCAGACAGAAACAATTCAAATATTGAGGAGCCATAATTAGGGTTATCCAGGATCTAACAACTTCCATTTTAAGGATCAAAGGCATTGGAATATGAAATTCCAGGGTGGGGGGAGCTTCAGATGCAGCCAAGAATCAACTATCTAGCAAAACTAAGTATTATTTTCAGGGGAAAATTGGATATTCAATGAAATGGGGGATTCTCAATTTTTTTTTTCGCTAAAAGGACTAGAACTGAACAGAAAATCTGAGCTTCAAATTCAGAACTAAAGAAAAGAACAAAAATGTAAAAAGAGAAGGAAAAAGTATGTTTTTTAAAGGGTAAAATTTTTACATTCCTATATAGGAAGATAACTATTTTTAATTTTTTTATTAAAGTTTTCTATTTGCAAAACATATGCATGGGTAATTTTTCAACATTGACCCTTGCAAAGCTTTCTGTTACAAAGTTTTCCATCCTTTCCCCCCACCCCCTCCCCTAAATGGCAGGAAGTCTAATCCATGTTAATTATGTTAAAATACTTTTTAAAAAATTTATTAAAGCTTTTTATTTGCAAAACATATGCATAGGTAATTTTTCATCATTGCACCTTGCAAAGCTTTCTGTTACAAAATTTTCCCTCCTTCCTCCCATCCCCTCCCCTAGATGGCAGGAATTCTAATACATGTTAATTATGTTAAAATACTTGACAAATCACATATATGTATACATATTTTTACAGTTATCTTGTTGTACAAGAAAAGTCAGATCTACAAGAAACAAAAATTTGAGAAGGGAAACATAATGCAAGCAAATGTCAATAGAGAGTGTGAAAATGCTATGTTGTGGCCCACCCTCAGATCTCATAGGTCTCTCCCTGGGTGTATGTGGCTTTCTTCATTACTGAACAACTGGAACTGGTTTGAAATATCTCATTGTTGAAGAGAACCATGTCCTTCAGAATTAATCATCATATAGTCTTGTTGTTGCTGAGTATAATGATCACCTGGTTCTGCTCACTTCACTCAGCATCATGCAAGTCTTCATTCATGCAAGTCTTCAGGCCTCTCTGAAATCATCCTGCTGGTTATTTCTTACAGAACAATAGTAGGGAAGATAACTTTAATTCTTGAGAACTGTATCTTTGTTAGGGGAATACTTAGAGGGTATAGGTATAATTTGATGTTATCGTGATGATATAAAAAAGAAACTAGAGGTGTAAAATGGATTGTACCACAAGAAGAGGAAAGGGGAGGGAAAATGGGGTAAATTATATCACATGGAGACAAAAAAGACCTGTTACAGTTGAGGAAAAAATGGAGAAAAATAAGCATTCTGTGAACCTTATTTCATCGGATTTCACTCAAAGAGAGAATATCAGATATATCTGATTTCACAGAAAAACTTGTCTCACCCTATGGAGAAGTGGGAGGGGAAAGGGGAAAGGAAAGGGGGAAGTTAATAGAAGGGAAAACAGAAGCAGTAAGGGAAAGGTATAAGAAAGGGGGAGAGGCTGTAAAGGGGGAGGACTGTTTGAGGGAGATGGTGATCAGAAGCAAAATACTGGGGAGGAGGAAAGGGGAGAAAGGAAAGAGAAAAACATAACTTGGGGAAAATAAGATGGTGGGAAATACAGAATTAGTCATTTTTAACTATGAATGTGAATGGAATGAACCTCTCATAATATGGAAGCAGAAAGCATGCTGGATTAAAAGCCAGAATCTTACAATATGTTGTTTAAAAGAAACACATTTAAAGCAGAGAGATACATTCAGAGTGAAGGTAAGTGGCTGGAGCAGAATTTATTATGCTTCAGCTGAAGGGAAAAAAAAGCAGGGGTAGTGATCCTGATATCAGATCAAACAAAAGCAAAAATAGATCTAATTAAAATAGATAAGTAAAGAAACTACTTTTTGATAAAGGGTACCATAGATAATGAAGTAATAGCAACACTAAATATATGCACCAAGTGGTATAGCATCCCAGTTCCAAGAGGTGAAGTTAAGAGAGCTGCAAGAAGAAATAAACAACAAAACTATACCAGTGGGGAATCTTAACCTTGTTTTATCAGACTTAAATAAATCAAACCACAAAATAAACAAGAGAGAAGTTAAGGAGGGAAATAGAATTTTAGAAAAGTTAGGTATGATAAACCTTTGAAGAAAATTGAATGGGAACAGGAAGGAATATACTTTTTTCTCAGCAGTTTATGGAACCTACACAAAAATTGAGCATAAACCCCTCAAAATCAAATGCAGAAAGGCAGAAATTGTGAATTGTAAAATGCAATAACAATTATATATCATAAAGGACCAGGGAAAAATAGACCAAAAATTAATTGAAAACTAAACAATTCAATCTTAAAGAATGAGTGGGTGAAACAACAAATCATAGACATAATCAATAATTTCATCTAAGAGAATGACAGCATACCAAAATTTATGACATGCAATCAAAATAGTTCCTAGGGGAAGTTTTATATCTCTAGCTGCTTACTTGAATAAAATAGAGGAAGAGAAGATCAATGATTTGGATATGCAATTAAAAAAGCTAGAAAAATAATAAATTAACCCTTCCCGATTAAATACCAAATTGGAAATTTTGAAAATAAAAGGGAAGATGAATAAAATTGAAATTATGAAAACTATTGAATTAATAAACAAAACTAAGAATTGGGTTTATGAAAAAAAAAACAACAAAATAAATAAACCTTTAATTACTTTGATTAGAAAAAGGAAAGAAGAAAACCAAATTGCTAATATCAAAAATGGAAATGGTGAACTTTCCACCAATGAAGAAGAAATTAGAGGAATAATTAGGAGCTATTTTTCCCAACTGTATGCCAATAATTATGATAATCTAAGTGAATTGGATAAATATAAAAAAATACAGATTGCTCAGATTAGCAGAGGAAGAAATAAATTAGTTAAACAATCCCATTTTAGAAAAAGAAATTGAACAATCCATTTTAATCAACTTCCTAAGAAAAAATCTTTAGGGCCAGATGGATTTACATGTGAATTCTATCAAACATTTAAAGAACAATTAATTAAAATTTGGAAAAATAGGGGAAAAAGGACTCCTACCAAATACCTTTTATGACACAGATATAGTGCTGATACCTAGACCAGGTGGGTTCAAAAACAGAGAAAAAATTATAGACTAATATCTCTAATGAATATTGATGCAAAAATCTTAAATAATATATTAGCAAAGAGATTATAGCAAGTTATCACCAGGATAATACACCATCACCAAGTAGGATTTATACCAGAAATGCAGGGCTAGTTCAATATTAGGAAAACTATTAGCATAATTTACTATATCAATAATGAAACTAACTGAAATCATATGATCATCTCAATAGATGCAGAAAAAGCATTTGACGAAATCCAGTACCTATTCCTATTAAAAATACTAGAGAGCATAGGAATAAATGAAGTTTGCCTTAAAATGATCAGCAGCATCTATCAAAAACCATAAGCAAGCATCACATGTAATGAGGATAAACTAAAAGCATTCTCAATAAGATCAGGAATGAAACAAGGTTGCCTACTATCACCATTACTATTCACTATTGTATTAGAAATGTTAGCTTTGGCAATAAGAGAAGAAAAAGAAATTAAAGGAATTAGAGTAGGTAATAAGGAACCTAAATTATCACTCTTTGCAGAAGATATGATGGTATACTTAGAGAACCCTAAAGACTCAACTAAAAAACTACTGGAAACAATTAAAAACTTTTATAAAGTTGCAAGATACAAAATAAATCCACACAAATCACCAGTATTTCTATATGTTACCAACAAAGTCCAACAGTAAGATATACAAAGAGAAATTCCATTTAAAATAACTGTAGATAATACAAAATATTTGGGTGTCTAGCCCCCAAGACAAAGTCAGGTAGTATATGAACACAATTATAAAACACTTTCCACACAATAAAGTTAGATCTAAATAATTAGAAGAATATCAAGTGTTCATGGGTAGGCCAAACTAATATAATAAAAATGACAATTCTACCTAAATTAATCTATGTATTCCATGAGATACCGATAAAACTCCCAAGAAATTATTTTACAGAGCTAGAAAAAAAATAACAAAATTCATCTGGAAGAACAAAAGATCAAGAATTTCTTTTCTTTTCTTTTCTTTTCTTTCTTTCTTTCTTTTTTTTTTTTTTTTGCTGAGGCAATTGGGGTTAAGTGACTTGTCCAGGGTCACACAGTTAAGAAGTATTTAATGTCTGAGGCCAAATTTGTACTCAGGTCCTCTTGACTTTAGGGCTGGTGCTCTATCCACTGCACCACCTAGCTGCCCCCTAAGGTCAAGAATTTCAATGCAATTAATGAAAAAAATGTAAAGGAAAGTGGTCTAGCTGTACCAGAACTAAAACTATTTTATAAAGCAGCAGTCATCAAAACCATTTGGTACTGGCTAAGAAACAGAGTGGCTGATCAATGAAATAAGTTGGATTCATAAGACACAATAGTGAATGATTATAGTAATCTAATGTTTGATAAACCCAAAGACCCCAGCTTCTGAGATAAGAACTCACTATTTGATAAAAATTTCTGGGAAAATAGTAAAATAGTATGGAAGAAACAAGGTATTGACCAACCCCTGACCAAACTAACACCTATACACCAAGTAAGGTTGAAATATGTTCATGATTTAGACATAAAGGATAATACTATAACCAAATTAGAACAAGGGATAATCTACCTCTCAGATCTATGGAGAAGAAAGGAATTATAGCCAAAGAAGAAATAGAATACATTACGAAATGGAAAATGGATAATTTTGATTATATTAAATTAAAAAAGGTTTTGTATGAACAAAACCAATGAAGATAAGATAAGAAGACAACCAGAAAACTGGGAAAAAATTTTACATTCAAGGGTTTTGTTAACAGTTTCATTCCTAAACTATACAGAGAATTGATTCAAATTTATAAGTATATAAGCTATTCTCCAATTGATATGTCTTTTGAAAAAAAATGAGTCTTTTTGAAAGAGAGTTTTAAGTCTTCATGGGAAGAACAAAGTAGCCAATGAAGATGGAAGTCTAAAGCCTTTTGTTTCAATCTCAAACTTTTTGGTGACAGGACTCTTGTTGCACTCGTAAAAATGATTGAAGACTCCAAAGAGCTTTTGTATGTGTAGATCATACCAATCAGTACTTAAAAGTATTAGAAATTAAAATGGACACTTTCTTATTAAAGCTTTTTATTATCAAAACATAATTCTTCCACATAAAACCTTGCAAAACCTTGTGTTGCAATTTCCCCCTCTTGCCTCCCTAGATGGAAAATTGTCCAATATATGTTTAAAATGGTAGAAATATATGTTAAATCCAATATATGTATCAATATTTATACAATTATCTTGCTGCACAAGAAAAATCAGATCAGGAAAAAAATGAGAAAGAAAATAAAATGCAAGCAAACAACAACAAAAAGAGTGAAAATGCTATGTAGTGAATGACAGTTCACACAGTCCTCTCTCTGTGTAGATAGCTCTCTTCATCACAAGATCATTGAAATTGGTCTGAATCACCTTATTGTTGAAGAGAGCCAAGACCTTTAGAATTGATCATCTTACAATCTTCTTGTTGCTGTGTACAATAATCATGAACAATTTAAAAAAATAATTTAAAATAACAGTAAATATTGTGTTAACATAAACCACAGTTTTTTTTTTGTGAAAGTAGCTAATTTTTAAAACAAAAATGTGAGGAGAGTGGTATTCTTTCTTTTATTTTTGGTGACTTTATTGTCTGCAGACAGCTGGATTCCCATATCTGCTCATGTCTTTAATTTGTTGCAATATGTATTATGGTTGAAGTATATGAAAAAAAACTCACAAATATTTAGTTGAAAAGGGGACAAGGTATTTTAGTTAATAAGTTATGTACATTTGTGCATGTGGATATTTATGTATCCATTTGAGGCAGCTAAGTGGCTCAGTGGAGAGAGCACTGGGCCTGCAGTCACAAATAGCAGAGTTCAAATATGGCCTCAGACACTTCTAACTGTGTGGTCCTTGGCAAGTCTACAAAGCTCTGTTTCCATTAATCCACTGGAGAAGAAACCGGTAAATCACTCTTTGCCAGGAAAATCCCATGGACAAGTATCGGCATGCTCTGGGTCATAAGGAATCATTAATGCTGTTTGAGTGTTAGTCCTCGAAGAGGACATAACATCAGGGAGGTGAGGTTATAATATACAAGGGACTTGGATTTAAGTGAGGGAGGGCTGGGCAAGGTCACCTGTCTCACTTTTCCCTCTAGAACCATCTGGATCCAGTGGCCAGATATAGATCAGAATGACTGGAGATGACTATGGATGAAATGGAAGACTTTGGCTTTTGATTTCAGGGCTGGTGCTCTATCTACTGCACCACCCAGCTGCCTCTCTGGTAGCCCTCCAAAAATCAGTGCAATGGGGCAGCTAGGTGGTGCAGTAGATAGAGCACCAGCCCTGAAGTCAGGAGGACCTGAGTTCAAATCTGGTCTCAGACACTTAATACTTCCTAGTTGTGTGACCCTGGCAAGTCACTTAACCCCAATTGCCTCAGCAAAAATAAATAAATAAATAAATAAATAAATAAATAAAATAAAAATAAATAAATAAAATTAAAAAAAATCAGTGCAATTCTGGACTTCACTAGAATGATAATTTCATGGTTGGAAAGAACTCTAGGTGTTGTCAGTTCTGACTCCTTCATTGTACAGATGAGAAAGGAGGCTCAGACAAATGAAGTGATTTATCCAGACACATGGGTAGGAAGAAGCAGAGTCCAGATTTGAATCCAAGTCCTCAAGTCCAAATCAAGTACTTTCTCCCCTGTGCTGCACTATCTCTTGGAGCCCAGTGGCTACATGTGTGCATGGGTGTGTGTGTGTCTCTCTGTGTGTGTCTGTGTGAGTTTGTATGTGTAGGCATATGTGCATATATGTATGTTAAGGAGTTGCTAAAAATACTAGGGAGTTAAGTGACTTGCTCAGGATCACACATTTGATCCCTGTCTTGGCTCCAAAGACCAGTTCTCAATACTACGCCTTCTGAAATTTTATGAGGAAGATAGTGGAAAATAATAATCAGTATTGTCTCATAAAACAATAAAATGGTGCAGGGAAACATTTGAAAAACAAAACAAACAAACAAACAAAAAAAAACAATGAGAGCATCAACTACAGTAAAACATCCTGGAATCATTTACAGATGAAAGTGGAAGGACAACAAATGGCAGGGGGGAGGAGGAGGAGGAAAGAGGGGAAGGAAGGCCAAAGACCAAAGATCTTTAAAGCTGTCCACAGTCTAGAAGATTAGCTAGAATTTCTCATTTGAGTTTAAACAAACAAACAAAAAAGATTTTTCTCCTGAGAGTATATGCTCAATTTTACTGGAAAGTTAATTTCTGAAGGAAGCTCAATTTTCCTAGTTTTTCCTTGCTTTAATTTCCAGCTCTTTTTTTTGTAAAGTTTTTAATTTTACATCTAAATGCAAAATTAGAAAATAAGAAAAAAACATTGCCATGTACATAGCAGACCATATGAAAGGATTCAATATAAAACTATAAATTTCCATGTCAAGAAAACCTATATAATAACTAATACACATTGCTTTCAAAACTGCCCAGATTTTCTTTGCTTCCTTATTGGTTTTCTTTTGATCATTGCTGTTTACTTTTTATTTTATTTTTCCCCTTCTCTGACAAAGTAGGCTACAATCAAATGTATGTATAAACATATATCTTCATATTCAGATATGTAAGACTATATGCTTATTTCCTTCTATCATCTGTTTCTCTGAAAATGGATAGCATCTTCCTTGATGAGTCCTAGTCTTTCCATGTTTTTCTAAATCAAGCAGCTAATCATTTCCAACACCACAACAATATTCATTTCTGGATTCAAACAGCATCTCACTTCGTAGGATCTTTTGAAGTTAATTTGGGTGTTTATAATAGAAAAGAATGACTTGGTTGCTCAAAGTTGTTCTTAAAATAATACTGCTGTTACTGTATACAACGATCTCTAAATTCTTCTCATCTCATTCTTAATTATTTCATGGTGGTCTCTCCATGTTTTTCTAAAATTACTGAGCTCATCATTTCTTATAGCAGAGTAATATTCCATCATAAACATATACCACAATTTGTTTATCCATTCCCCAACTGTTGGCATCCCTATAATTTCCAGGTCTTTGCCACCACAATGAGAACTACTATAAATATTTTAGTATATGTAGGTTCTTTTCCGTTTTCCCTAATTAGATCTTGGAAAACAGACCTAATAGTGGTGTGGTTAGGTCAAAGGGTATAGACAGTTTAATAACTCTTTTGGCATAATTCCAAATATCTTTCCAAAATGACTGGATCAGCTCACAGATCCACCAATGAATTAAGGTCCCAACATCTTCAACATTTGTTACTTTCTACTTTTATCATTTTAGCCAATCAGATAAGTATAATATGATTTTTCAAGGGGTTTAAAATTTGCATTTCTCTAATCAATAATGATTTAGAACATTTTTTCATATGTCTATAAGTTGTTTTGATGTCTTCATTGGAGAACTGTCTGTTCATATCCTTTGACCATTTATCAATTGAGGAATGACTTATGCTCTTATAGATTTGACAACTTTTTTATATATTTGAGATATGAGACCTTTATCTGAGGAGCTGTCTATAAAAATTCCCTCCCAGTTTTCTGCTTTCCATTTGATCTTGGCTACATTTGTTTTATTCCTACAAACCCTTTTTAATTTAATGTAATCAAAATAATCCATTTTCATCTCACAACACTGCCTATCTCTTGTTTGTTCATGAATTGTTTACCTATCCATTAGTCTGATAGGTAATATGTTCCATGTTCTTCAAATTTTCTTGTAATACCTCCCTTTATATCTAGGTCATGTATCCATTTTGACCTTATCTTGTTAAATGGTTTAAGATATTGGTCTATGCTCAATTTCTGCCAGACTGCTTTCCCAACAAAATTCTTAACCAAAATATGAATTCTTGTTTCCAAAATTTAAGTTTTTACACTTGTTAAACAGTGGGTAGCTATATTTATTTGCTGCTGTAGATTGTGTCTACTTTGTTCCACTAATCTCTCTTTTTCTTAGCAAGTATCTGATAGTTTTAATAATTACTGCCTTATAATATAATTTAAGATTTGGTACTGCCAAACCTCTTTCCTTTACATTTCCCCTCTATTAGTTCCCTTGATATATCTCACCTTTTGTTCTTCCAAATGAATTGTATTATTTTTTCAGGTCCACAAAATATTTTTTTGGGTAATTATTTGGGGTAGCATTGAATATATGGATTATATTATTCTGATTCCTTCTATTTCTTTTTTCTTTTCTTGTCACTATTGCTAAGATTTCAAATACAATGTTGAATAATATTAGTGATGGTGTTGGGCATCCTTATTTCATACTTGTGCTTATTGGAAAGGCTTCTAGTTTATCCCCATTACAAATAGTGCTTACTAAAGGTTTTAGGTAAATGCTTCTTGTCAATTTAAGGAAAAGTTCTTTTGTGCCTATACTTTTAGGTTTTTTTTTTTTTGAAAGAAATGAGTGTTCTGCTTTATTGATATTGTCATATGATTTTTGTTGCTTTTATTATTGATATAATTAATTATGTTGATATAATTAATTATGGTAAATCATCTCTGCCTTCATAATATAAATCATGCTCGGTCATAATATATAATCTTTTTAACATATTATTATAATCTTTTAGTTAATATTTTATTTAGGATTTTTGTATGCATATTCATCAATGAAATGGGTCGATAATTTTTTTGTATTATTACTTTTCCTGGTTTAGGTATAAGTATATTTGTTTTATAAAAGGAGTTTGAGAGGAACTGCCCTTTACCTATTATTCCAAATAGTTTATTTAATATTCAAATTAGTTGGTCTTTTAATGTTTTATATAAAATCCATTTGCATAAAAATCCACTGGTTCTGGTGCTTTTTAAAAGGAAGCTTATTTATGGCTTGTTCAATGTCTTTTCTAAAACAGTTCAATTTAGATGTTTTCTTTCCTCTTCTAATTTGGGCAGCTTGTGTTTTTATAAATATTCCCTATTTCACTTAATTTATATTAATATATATTGATATTAATATATATTATATTTAAATAATACCTTAAAATTGCTTTGATTTCATCTTCTTTGGTAGCATATTCACTCTTCTTATTTTTGATAATAGTAATTTGGTTTTCCTCTCTTTTAAAAATATTAACTGTTTTATCAATTTTATTGATTTTTTCATAGCTTCAAGTTATTTATTAATTCAATTGTTTTCTCACACTCAATTTTATTAATTTTTACTTTTAATTTTTAGAATTTCCAACTTATTAAATTGGGAATTTTAAATTATTTTTTTTAAAGTTTTTTTTAACTGGATGATTAATTTATTGATCTGCTCTTTCTCTTTGTTATTGACAAAATCAGATTTCCAGCTTTTTCTATCACTTTTTTTGTCATTGACAAGAATTACTGTGTGATTTGAATCAGTGAATTGTGGGTGTTTTGCTTTTATTGTTGTTGTTGTTGTTGTTGATGATGATGATGATATTTTGTCTTTCTTCCTGGTTTCTTGTAAAATCTTCTCTATTACCGAAATTTTGAAGTTTGATGAGAATATATCTGGCTCTTTGAACTTGAGATTCATATGTGTTGGTGTTCTCTATATTCTGTTGAACTTCATTCTCTTCCCCCTCATCACCAAAAAACTTCCAGTGTAACTTGAGAGTAGCCAATGATCTCAGTTCTTGTGAGCACTATTCAGCTATAATCTGTACACCCATTTTTAACCATTCACAAATATTCTGTATCTGCTTGTTACCTCCTGTGCCAAAGCAAAAACCTTTTTGATAGACTGAAATTAGAAATGAAGTACATTCAAAAGGCTTTAATGAGCAAAAACAATTGTTTTGATGACTCTGTGTGCCCCGACTGGATTTCAAAAAGAAAGATGAACGGTTGAATGCCCCAAGCAGTGGAAGGGCCTTGGCCTTTCTTACCCAGAACAAGCAAGGTGGTGAGAGCACATGGTCCTCTAATTGCTTCTGGTTCTCAGCAATGCCATATTTGGAAATGGATTTAACAGAGCGAATGCTATGCAGAAATTGTGTTGTTTGCCTATTCTCCCCAAGGACCAAGGTGGTCTAGGAAAGAGTGTGCCCAGATATTGGAATGGGAAATATTTGTACTTTAATTTTTGTTACATTTTAGAAGTAAATATCCTTTTGTAAAATATAATTGATGTTAATTAATCATATGTAAGTGGGATACTGATTACTGGCATCTAACAGTAGGAGAGACACATAAGAATAGGGGTGCAAGCTTATAGCATTAGAGAAAGACTTCCCTGACTCCTCAGAGGTCTCTCTAGAACCCTGAGGAAGTGATTTTGCCAAATCTGCCCTGAATAGTGAGTTCAGGATATGATCACAACAGGAAATATCTTCATATGATTTTCTAATGTGTGACATTCATGCATTTTTCCTAATATATTTTTTGCTGGGAGATTATTAATTCTCAACTTGCATCTTTAGTTCTGTTATCATTGTTTGTAGAGCTCATAAATACTTTCCCCACTTATGTTGAATTTCTCTGCTAATTGTTTTTAAGCTACCATGTTGTCTTCCATTGGGACAATTTTATTCTTCAATGAATCCATTATTTTTTATTTGGACTCTCCAAAGATTTGTTCAAACTGTCAACTATCAGAATCCCATAAGAATCTCAGCTCCATCAATGTTAGATGCAAAATTTTCCATGATTTTAAAAAATCAACTTAAAATTCATAGAGAAGTTTATGGTGATGTAGAATCCTTTCACTTCTGGAGTCTTTCCTGTTCTTATTTCATTCTCCTCTTTTTCTCTTTTCCACCTTTTCCTCCCTTCTCTTTAGTTTCTTTCATCCCACGATACTTATTCAACATGCTATGGGATTTATTTTGTTTGTTCCTTCTTTTAATAAATACTTTTCACCCTTTCTTGAGATGATGCTACTTTTCATTATTATTTTTTATTTGACATATGACAAAAATAACAAAGGGAACCTTGGCTCTCTTATGACCTCTAACCTCAACGTCCTGCCACAAACCTCTAGTTCTTCAAATCAGATTCTGACCAGCATTTTAACCTCTTGAAATTTTTTTTGGATTTGTATTTTTTTCTAGTATGTAGGTCATTGTTTTTTGGTTCATGTTCATTTACAAATTTAAGAGGCAGGGCTTCCATGTCTCTATCCATGTCATCAATAAGAAATGTTGAACTGAATGGAGTCAAAACAAGAGATTTCCAAAATGAAAATAGCTAACATTTACATAGCTCTTTTAAAATTTACTAAAGCATTTTGCAAATATTATTTCATTTGTTCCTTACAACTCTTGGAGTTTATTTTTCTTTTATAGATGAGAAAACTGAGACAGAGATGAAATGACTTTTTCAAGGTCAAACAGCCAATAATTGTCTGAGGCCATATTTGAACTCTAAGGCTAACACAGTGAGCACTAAACAATTAAAGAATAAATTTTAGTTTGGGTCTTTTCTGATAGTCCCAGCTGCTATCGCCTTACTCCTAACTATTGTTCATTGACTTGTGTATGACTTTTTGTGATCCCATGGACTCAGCTATGAGCTTTTCTTGGCAAAGACACTAGAGTGGCTTGCCATTTCCTTCTCTCTTGTGTTCCCATTTAAAGATGAGGAACTGAGGCAAATAGGTATTAAGTGACTTGTCCAGGATCACACAGCAAGTAAGTATCTGAGGTCAGATTTCAAAACAAGGCCAGGCCTAGTGATCTATCCACTGTACCATCTATCTGTGCTTGCTTCCTAAATTAGCAGGTATATATTTTGCAAATATTCTGAATTTACTTATATTTGCCTTTCTATATTTTTAAATACATTTAAGTAGAAATGTCTCTGTTGCATAGAATGCAAATGCTTCAAAATCAGGGCTTATTTTCTTTTTCTTTTTGCATTCTCAGTGGCCAGTTTGATGCTTAATACATTCTGGTTAGTGCTTAATAACTGCTTGTAGTTGTTTAATAAAAGGTGATTGATTGATTGTTCACTCAACTGGTTATGAAAGTATCTAACTGTGCTATTTTTCACCCAGAACACATTTTTAAGCATTTTTCCATAAGGATATCATAGCACATAGTTCATAAATCACAGATCAGAGATAATACATCTGAGAACTTTAGGGCACACTAGCATTCGTGAAGATATGCCTTGATGAGATCCAGGTAAGGCCATCTCGGACGCTTTCCTGATCTACCAGCTGCTTCCCATTTTTCTTGCTTTTTGTATAAACATCTTCTGATTTAGGGTACAGAATAAGACATGTATATTTTTGCTATAGTCGAAGGAATTTGAATTGCTCCACTAAGCATATTTATTCCAAGCAATTCATTTTTCTTTTCTCCCCTTTTTTAATGCAGTATAGACTGGGAGAGAGAAAACAAATTTCTATTCATTAAAAACACTTAAAATAGAGAGGTTGGGAGGATTTACAGGCATAGCATGTTCAGGCACTTTCAGTTACATTAGGGTATGGTTAGTTTTGCTTAATTCTTTTTGTTGTTGTTGTTAAAAGAGAACTCTTCTGGGGAGAGGCTAATATAGAAATGTTCCTAATATTAAAAAAAATTACCTCACATCAATAAAACTTAAAAAAAAATCTGAGAAGATTTGGATTGAAGAGAGATATTTATTTTTTAGTCGACCAAGGACAAAGGTACCCACCCTTTCTGAAGTTTTCTCAAAACAAGGGGCTTGGGAGAGACACAATTTAACTTTGGATCACTGGTTACACATTTTCCACATTCTTTTGTGCTAATAAATTGTAGAAACTACTAAGAAGCTTTTTGATTTTTAAAACATTTATTCTTCCAATTTATTTCTAGGGTCAGATTTTGTTCCAACATTTGTGTCCCTTTAACTCATGCTTCTCTTTTATTCTCTTTATGCCTAAATTGCAGGATATGAAAAGTCATTAATCAGGCTTAGCACATTCTTGCTCCCTGGGAGCTTTAATTTTTGAACTTGATCCAAACATTTTGTCCTCTTGAGTTCATGCAATTCTGACAAAATTGGCCTTCCTGTTTATGTATCTTTTTAGCCACCCATTAGTTTTTGAAAAAATTCCATGCCTGGAATACTCTTCCTCCTTTGATCTACCCACTGATCTATCTGGCTTTCTTAAAGTCCCAAGTAACAACTCACCTTCTACAAGGAGTCTTCCCCAATCCTCTTAATTCCAGTGCCTTCCTTTGCTAATTATGGCTTATTTTTCCTATCTAGAGCTAGCTTTGTATATATTTATTTGCCTGTTGTCATTAGATTGGGAGTTCTTTGAGGACAGGGATCAGTTTTTGTCATTTTTGTATTCCCCTATGAAAGTCACAGATTGTTTTCTGTAAAGTATAAAGAAATTGGCTTTATTAACTCAGTGGGCTTTTTTGTATGTGAAACTTCACCTTGGCAAGGAGGTGAACTTAGTTTTTTGAAAGCTAGACCAGACCAGTAGGGCGCAAACTCTGGCAGGTACTGATGAGACAGAAAGGCTACAAGTGCAAGTACCTAAATACCTTCTGCATCTTATCTAAAAACCATCCTAGCTAAGGTGCTTGATGCTCATCATCCTAAAGCTAGCTGCCACATGATGATGATAAGGGTTAGAATGAAGTTGATGATGATGACGAGAATTTACATGATGATGATGATGATGATGATGATGATAAGGAGAAAAAGCAGGAGGAAGATGAGGAGAATTTTTTGGCCACAGTTACTTTGGAAGTCCACCTACGAAGGTTCAGAGAAGTTGTAAACATCAAATCTAGTCCAATCATTTATTATTAACTGCTGACAAAGACAGAGTGATGGAATACCAGCTCTAGAATCAAAGCACATATATTGAAATGCTGTCACTGAAATTTATTACCTATGGGGCTTTGCTCCATGGCCCCCGGTATCTTCAACAGTAAGATGACAAGGTTGGACGAGACAGCCTCTGAGGCATTTTGCATCTCTAGATCGATGATTCTGTGACCAATGATGAAATGATCTTTTCAGTATGACTAGCATCCAGGGCATAAGGAAAAACTTATGTTGAAGGAGACATTTGAATTATTTTGTTATCTTTTGCCCAAGTGGGATCTCCTCCAATAGATTAGAAGCTCCTAGAGGACAGACTTTGCTTTGCTTCTGTCTTTTTTCTTTCTCTAGCACTTGGGACAGTGCTGGCAGGTGTTTGTTATGGTTTTTAAGCACAATTTATGTCAACAAATTCCATTTGTCAGATGAAGCAACACAATTGTGTGATGTTTGAATTGATTCTCTATAATTAATATCTGTATTTTTTGTTACCTGGAGATGTTAGGAGAAAGCAGAGGAAGTGCCAGCATTTGGGTGATTCCCTTGCTAAATTTATGGGAGGAAATGAATGAGATCTGTATGTAATTTGTATACATTTGTATGTAATGTTCAAGCATTGATGAATGAATGAATAAATGAATGAAAAACACATTTCTTAAGGATTGATTATATACTAAATAATAGGGAGACAAATAGAAAAAACAAGGTGAACCTGGCTCTTAATGAACTCACATTTTAATAAGGAGAGATCACACATATAATAATCTGCATTATTGACGAGAATACACAAACATCATCTATCATCCAGCTGCTATCTACTATCTACTATCTATTTATCTAAGATTCTAGCAGCTTTAGAATATTGAGACAAAGCCCATTTCACTGGATGTTTATTTATTTCTTTTTTTTTCTTTTTGTGCTGAGGCAATTGGGGTTAAGTGACTTGCCCAGGATCACACAGCTAGGAAGTGTTAAGTGTCTGAGGCCATGGATGTTTATTTTTTTTTGATTCCACAAACTATACCCTGGAAAAGGGCTTTTTCAAAATGGGTTTCATTAGGCCTCCCATTTGAGTAGGGTTCTCCAGTTCTTGTAAAAAGTACCTTTTATTTCCTAAATCAAAACACTCTTTGAATGCTCCTTTTTATATCTGAGGAGGTGAGAGATAAAGGGCAAATGACGAGCAGAAGCTTAAGATCTACTTTCCTTTCTTTAGAGGCTTACCACCCCCACCTGTTACTGCTCTACTATCTGTTATTGCTTTAGCTGGATCATTCTTAGTGTCCTTCCCATCATGGACCCCTTTGGCATTCCAGGGACAACTATGACCCCCATATCAGAAAGATATTGATTAAATGCATACAAAAATGCCCAAATCTACAAAAGAAATAAATTATGTTGAAATATAGCCATCAAACTATTGTTTAAAAATGTTCACAAACTAAATAGATGCCCATCAGTTGGAGAATAGCTGAATCAGTTATGATATATGAATGTTATTGTTTCTATAAGAAATGATCAGTAGGATGATTTCAGAAAGACCTGGAGTGATTTGCATGAACTGATGCTGAGTGAAGTGAGTATAACCAGGAAAATATTGGACACAACATCAACAAGGTTATGTAACGATCAATTCTGATGCATGTGGCTCTTCTAAACAGTGAGGTGATTTGGGTCAATTCCAATAGGCATGTGATGGAGAGAGCCATTTGTACCCAGAGAGGGCATTGTGGGGATTGAATGTGGATCACAACATAGTATTTTCACCTTTTTGTTGTTTGCTTGCTTTTTGTTTTTCTCATTTTTTCCCTTTTTTGATCTGATTTTTCTTGTGCACAATGATAATTGTGGAAATAAGTAAAGAAAAATTGCACATGTTTAACATATATTGGATTACTTGTTGTGTAGGGGGGGATGCCGGGGAAAAGGAGGGAAAAAATTGGAACACAGGGTTTTGCCAGGGTAAATGTTGAATAACATCTTTGCATGTATTTTGAAAATAAAAAAGCTGAGGTGGAGCCAAGATGACAGAGAGGAGACACGTTTTTATCTGAACTCTCCCTTACGTTCTCCAGATCAGCACCCAATCAAGCCTCTGAACTGGTTTTGGAGTGACAGAAGTCACAAATATTTAGAGTTTAATAAATTTCTAGCAGAAGATATTTTGGAAGAACTCCAGAAGAGGTCTGTTTCAATCTGGCATGGGGAGGCACATGGAGAGAGCATAGGCACAGTTGAGCCCCAGGGTGATGTGGGCCCTGTATGCTGGGAAACGTGCTATGAAGAATCTACAGCAGTGTCCTGGTTGCAAGCTGGTGGATCAGCAGATTAACGGTGAGATATCCAACACAAATATATAAGGCAAATAGTGAGCCCTTGAACCCCAGCATAATTCAGGATCTGGCTATGTCCACCCAGCACCAGAAATTAGTCATCATTGACTCAGCACAGCAATGGTTACCTGTAGAGGAAGCTTGGACAATCTCTCCTTTGCCCTAAAACAGACCTCAATCTTTTTTTTTTCTTTTTTGGTTGGTTGTTGCCCTTTATTCTCTCTCTTCTTAAAAAATTAATTAAAGCTTTTTATTAATAGAACATATGAGTGATAGTTCTACATTGATCTTTGCAAAAATTTTTTTTTGTTCCAAATTTTTCCCCTCCTTCCCCCCACTCACACCCCTAGATGACAGGTAGTTTAATACATGTTAAATGTTAAATTATGTGACAAATCCAATATATGTATACATATCTATACAGTTATCTTACTGCACAAGAAAAATCAGATCTAGAAAGAGAAAAAAGCCTAAGAAGGAAAACAAAGTGTAACCAAACAGACCTCAATCTTTTTTAAAAAATGAGCAAAAAAGCAAAAGGACTTCTTACCATCAATAATTTTTTTATGGAGAAAGAGAACAGACCTCAAACCCTGAGTACCCTAAAAGTAGATCATTTCCAGATGAAACCCCAAAGGGTGATGTGAGTTGGTTTCCATCTCATAAGACTCTCTTGGAAAAATTCATTTCTTTTTCTTTTTCTTTTTTAATTTGCAAAACATATGTATGGGTAATTCTTCAACATTAACCCTTACAAAGCTTTCTGTTACAAATTTTTCCTCCCTACTCCCTACCCCTCCCCTAGATGGCAGGATATCCACTATATGTTAATTATGTTAAAATACTTGACAAATCGAATATATGTATACATATTTCCAGACTTATCATTGTTGTGCAAGAAAAATCGTATCTACAAGAAAGAAAAATCAGATAAAGGAAACACAATGTAAGCAAACATCAATCGAGAGCATGAAAATGTTATGTTGTGGTCCACATTTCACATCCCTCTCTCTGGGTGTATATGGCTTTCTTCAGTGAACAATCGGAACTGGATTGAAACATTTCATTGTTGAAGAGAGCCATGTCCATCAGAATTGATTGTTATATAGTATTGTTGTTGCCGTGTATAATGATCTCCTGGTTCTGCTCATTTCACTCAGCATCAGTTCATGTAAGTCTCTCCAGGCCTCTCTGAAATCATCCTGCTGTTCATTTCTTACAGAACAATAATATTCCATAATATTCATATGCCATAATTTATTCAGCCATTCTCCAATTAATGGGCATCCATTGTTTCCAGTTTCTAGCCACTACAAAAAGGGCTGCCACAAACATTCTTGCACATGTGGGGCCCTTTCCTTTCTCTTGGAAGATTTCAAAAAGGATCTTAAAAGAGAGTTAGAAGGAAAATTTGGAAAGAAAATGAGAACATTGCAGGAGCTTTTGGAAAAAGAAACAGAAATTATCTGAAAAAAAAAACCTCACAAAATAGATTTAGTGAAATGGAAAAAAAATATAACTCCTTAGAAAATAGGCAAAATCAAAAAAAGAAAACAACTCCTTGAAAAACAGAATTTGTGCAATGGAAAAAAATCCATTGAACAAAACAATTCACTTAAAAATTCAACTGGCAAAATACTAAAGAAACTAAAAAAGGTAACTGAAGAAAATATTTCACTAAAAATTAGGATTGAACAAATGGAAATGAATAACTCAATGAGACATCAAGAATCAGTCAAACAAAATTTTTAAAAAATGGAAAAAAATAGCTCATTGGAAAAAAAACTGGCCTGGAAAATAGGTCCTGGAGAGACAATCTAAGGATTATTGGACTTCCTGAAAACCATGATGAAAAAAAGAACCTAGCATCATCTTTCAGGAAATCATCAAGGAAAACTGTCCTTATGTCCTAAAAACAGAGGGTAAAATAGCTATTGAAAGAATTCACTGATAACCCCCTGAAAGAGAACCTAAAATGAACACTCCAAAGAACATTGTAGATAAATTTCATAATTATCAGATTAAGGAGAAAATATTGCAAGCAGCCAGAAAAAACAATTTAAATATCAAGGAGCTACAATCAGAATTGCCCAAGACCTAGCAGCTTCCATCTTAAAGAACCAAAGGGCCTAGAATCTGATATTCCAAAAGGCAAAGAAACTTGGATTCCAGCCTACATCAACTATCCAGAAAAATTAAGCATTATCTTTTAGAGGAAAAGATGGACTTTCAATGAAACAGTTGAATTTCATTTATTTCTTATAAAAAGACCAGAGCTGAAGAAAAAATTTGATCTCCAAACACAAAACTCAAGAAAAGCATAAAAATATAAAAAGGAAAGAACTCTTGAGAAATGCATCTCTGTTATGGGTATATTTAGAGTGATTTTATTGTGATAATATAAAAGAGAAACTAGAAGTGAAAAGAGAAATATTTGTTCTGGAAGAAAAGGAAAATGGAGATAAAGGAGACAATAATGAGACAACACACCAAAATTTGTTGGATGCAGCCAAAGAAGTTCTTAGGGGAAACTTTATATCTCTAAATGCTTACTTGCATAAAATA
Source organism: Myrmecobius fasciatus (assembly GCA_023553655.1). Taxonomy (NCBI): domain Eukaryota; kingdom Metazoa; phylum Chordata; class Mammalia; order Dasyuromorphia; family Myrmecobiidae; genus Myrmecobius; species Myrmecobius fasciatus. The sequence continues at coordinate 93,985 of JAJPUD010002371.1, forward strand.
GAGAAAGAGAAGATCAATGAATTAGACATACAACTAGAAAAGCTAGAAAAAGAGCAAATTAAAAACCCTCAATTAAATACCAAATTTGAAATTCTGAAAATAAGAGGGGAAATTAATAAAATTGAAAGGAAAAAGAACTATTGAACTAATAAACAAGACTAAGAACTATTTTAAGGAAAAACCAAGATAAACTTTTAATTAATTTGATCAGAAAAAGGAAGGAAGAAAATCAAATTGTTAGTATGAAAACAAAAAAGGGTAAACTTTCCACCAATGAAGAGGGAATTGGAGCAATAATTAGGAGCTATTTTGCCCAACTGTGTGCCAATAAACATGTTAATCTGAGTGAAATGGATGAATATTTACAAAAATATAGATTGCCTAGATTGACAGAGGAGAAAATAAATTACTTAAGTAGTCCCATTTTAGAAAAATAAATTGAACAAGCTATTAATCAACTCCTTAAGAAAAAATCTCCAGGGCCAGATGGATTTACATGTGAATTACAGCAAACATTTAAAGAACAATTAATTTCAATACTATATAAACTATTTGAAAAAGTAGGGAAAGAAGGACTCCTACCAAATTCCTTTTATGACACAGATATAGGTGCTGATACCTGAACCAGGTAGGGTAAAAATAGAGAAAGAAAATTATGGACCAATTTCCCTAATGAATATTGAGGCAAAAATCTTAAATAAAATATTAGCAAAGAGATTACAGAAAGTTATTTCCAGGATAAAGCACCATGACCAAGTAGGATTTATACCAGGAATGCAGGGCTGGTTCAATATTAGGAAAACTATTAGCATAATTGATTATATCAGTAAGCAAACTAATAAAAACCATATGATTATCTCAATAGATGTAGAAAAAGCATTTGATAAAATCCAACATCCATTCCTGTTAAAATACTAGAGAGCATAGGAATAAATGGAGTTTGCCTTAAAATTATCTGTAGCATCTAAAGCCATCTACAAGCATCATATGTAATGGAGATAAATCAGAACCATTCTCAGTATCACCATTACTCTTCAACATTATATTAAAAATGTTAGCTTTGGCAATGAGAAGGAAAAAAATTAAATGAATTAGAGTAGGTAATGAGAAAACCAAATTATCACTCTGCTGATGATAGGATGATATACTTAGAGAATCCTAGAGACTCAACTAAAAAACTACTAGAAACAATCCATAACTTTAGCAAAGTTTCAGGATACAAAATAAATTCACATAAATCATCAGCATTTTTATATATTACCAACAAAGTCCAACAGCAAGAGATACAAAGAGAAGTTCCATTTAAACTAACTCTGGATAATGTAAAATATTTGGGAGTCTATCTGCCAAGACAAAGTCAGGAACTATATGAACACAATTACAAAACACTTTCCACACAAATAAAGTCAGATCTAATCTCTTGGAAAAATATCATGTGCTCATAGGTTGGCCCGAGCTAATATAATAAAATAAAAATAAAATAATAAAAATTAATCTGCTTATTCAGTGCCATACCAATCAAACTCCCCAGAAATTACTTCAGAGAGATAGAAGAAATAATAACAATTCATCTGGAAGAAAAAAAGGTCAAGAATTTCAAGTGAATTAATGAAAAAAATGTCAATGAAGGTGGCCTCGCTGTGCCAGACCTAAAACTATATTATAAAGCAGAGGACATCAAAATCATTTGGTACTGGCTAAGAAACAGAGTAGTCGATCAGTGGAATAGGTTAGGTTCTCAGGACAAAATTGTCAATAATCTAGTGTTTAACGAACCCAAAGACCCCAGCTTTTGGGATAAGAACTCATTATTTGAGAAAAACTGCTGGGAAAATTGGAAACTAGTATGGAAAAAACTAGGTATTGAACCATACCTAACACCACATACTAAGATAAGGTCAAAATGGGTTCATGATTTATCCATAAAGAATGATATTATAAGCAAATTAGAAGAACATACAATACCTTATCTCTCAGATCTGTGGAGAAAGAAGGAATTTGTGTGCAAAGACGAACTGGAAATCATTACTGATCACAAAATAGATAATTTTGATTATATCAAGTTAAAAAGTTTTTGTACAAACAAAACCAATGCAGACAAAATTAGAAGGGAAACAGTAAAATGGGAAAAATTTTACATTCAAGGGTTTTGATAAAGGCCTCATTTCTAAAATATATAGAAAACTGACTCAAACTTATAAGAATTCAAGTCATTCTCCAATTGATAAAAATGGTCAAAGCATGCGAACAGGCAGTCTTAGATGATGAAATTAAAACCACTTCTAGTCATACAAAAAGGTGCTGTAAATCACTATTGATGAGAGAAATTAAAATTAAGACAACTCTAATGTACCACCACATACCACTCAGGTTGACTAAAATGACAAGAAAAGATAATGACAAATGTCACAAGGGATGTGGGAAAACTGGGACACCAATACATTTGTTGGTGGAGTTGTGAACTGATTCAACCATTCTGGAAAGCAATTTGGAACTAAGCCCAAAGGGCTATCAAATTGTGCATACCCTCTGACCCAGCAAGAAACGATCAGCAGGATGATTTCAGAGAGGCCTGGAGAGACTTAAATGATGATGCTGAGTGAAGTGAGATTATTATAACAAGACAACAAGAAGATTATGTGATAATCAATTTTGATGGACATGGCTCTTTTCAACAATGAGATGATTCAGGTCAGATCCAGTGATCTTGTGATTAAGAGAGCCATCTAAACCTAGAGAGAGAGAACTGTGGGAACTGAGGGTGGATCACAACATAGTATTTTCACTCTTTTTGTTGTTTGCTTGCATTTTGGTTTTTCTCATTTTTTTCCTTTTTGATTTGATTTTTCTTGTGCAGCATGATATTTGTGGAAATATGTATTTGCACATGTTTAACATATATTGGATCACTTACTGTTTAGAGGAGGGGTGGGAGGAAGGGAAAGAAAAACATTAGAGCACAAGATTTTGTAAGGGTGAATATTGAAAATTATCCATGTATATATTTTGAAAATAAAAAGCTTTAATTAAAAAAGAAAAGAAAAAGCTATATTTTAAAAATAAAGTAAAAGTGTTCAAAGTCTTCTGCTCAAACCTATCTTGCTAACTTCGAAATACCAGTTGTGTACATCTTTGTCTCACTGGACTTACAGGTAACCCAGTGGCTAGAGCATTGAACTTGGAGTTGGGAAGGAAATCCAACCCCAGACATTAGTGACTGAAGCTTATTTTTCTAAAATCTTAAATAGATTATTATAACAGCATGCCTTTGCTCTACCAGTCAAGAAATCCTTTAAAGAATAATGTGAAATAAGCCCAGCCTGAGCTCTTTCTGATGAAAGTATGCTGGCTTCGATTTCAGAAAAGTTGGGTAGATCAAATCTGTTGTTTCCTTTGTTTGGTGGCAGTGATGCTAGTTTCTGCAGTGGCAGGAACTGATGTGATTATATTCATTCTGAGTCTGGGAAAGCAAGGCCAGACTTTGGGCCATTTCTTTCTTTGTCTTCTTTCTATTCTTGGGCAGTTATAAAGGCTTTAATGGATTTTGAAAATTTTCATTTGAACATTTCTGAAAATTCTGTTTTTTAAAAAAAATTAGTTTTGGGTACAAAGTCTTGGTAATCCATACCTGTGTGATATTATGTAAAATATATCTAAAAATAATCAAATTTGTTTCTAAAACCAAACTAGGATTTAAAGCTACCATGTTGGATAAAAGAGTGAAAATCCCTCAAAACTTTGTCAAAGGTATAAATTTCAACCCAATCCAAAAAAGTTGAAATTTAGCAAGAATAAATGTAAAGTCTTATATCTGGGTTCAAAAAATCAACTTGCTGGTTAGAGAGGATTAGCACTCAAGACTAGGGAAATGAGAGTTCTGTCTTGTGCTCTGTCCATTAATATTAGAGATAGTTTTTTACTTCTGGATGTTATGTTTTAAAAAAGATAATTGATAAGTTGGAAAGAAACAACAGGAGGGTAACTTGGATGACAAAAAGCCTGGAATTTATTCTATAGGTGGGTCAATTAAGGGGAAAGGAGGAATGGTTTGGCTAGAAAGGAAAAGAGAAGTAGTTCTAACAGTTGTCTTCAAAGATTTTTAGTAAATGTTTGGTTTTATGTAATGGAGTGAGCGTGGGAAGAAGGAAGCAGTTGGCTAGAGACAGATTTGGACAGCATCAGAAAAAATTCTGAACAATTAGAGCTGTCCAAAAATGAAATGGATTGCCTTGGGAAGTGGTGGGCTTTATTCAGTGGAAGTCTCTGTGCAAAGGATGGGCCATCTTTTAGTTCATCCAGATAGTTCATTAGCCATGTGTGGGTTGGCCTAGATGGGCTCTGAGATTCCTTCCCTTTACCTATGGGATCTTATGATTCTGGAATTATGATATGTGAATTACATTTGTGTTCTAGATTCCAAATTAAACTGTTTTTTTTTTAAGAAAAGAAATTTTCACAGAGTTCCAGCAAAAATTCCAACAATTGAAGCTTCCATTTTGCAATTTCTCTATAGCTTTTTACAATGTGCAGTTTAATATCCATTAGTCCTATGCACAACTTGATATTTTATTTTTAGATACATTTTATTATTTAAAATTGAGATATTTATTAATCATAACTAACATCCTTTCCCTAAAAATCCCTGGGCTTTCTTTAAGATGGAAATTTCAGTAAGTGTTAAGGAACTGTGCACAAATTATAGTATCTTCTTTACTGTAACAAATGACAGTGTATATTATATGTCCAATGCTTTTTTTCACCTGGGAGACAAGCAATTTTATATTTTTTCAAGAAGCATGCAGTATTTCTATGGTACTCAAAAAGTTACTCATGCATTTTAAAAATAAATGGTTAATAGTTTTTAAGAAAGCAGAAAGTTTAAATTTTTTTCTATGTGCTTATAGACTTTTAGACCTAAAGTGTGCAGGTATCAACTTGTATAGACTTGAGAGAACTAGTTGTGAAAGTCTTAATCTGAGCTTTTACAAAACAGAAATCAACAAACACTACAAATCAGAGCTTAATTTATTATTTGTTTGATTGATTAGATGTAATAAAATGATCAGGAAAATGCTAATAATGCATATTAAGTTTAAAAGTGTTCCATATATATGTGTGTGTATATATATATATACATATATATATATATATACATACACACACATACATACATACATACATACACACATATTTCCTTCTAGGAGAGCTGGTTATTAAACCTTTGCCAGCATATGCTTCATACATTGAGCATCTCAAGGGAAATGAATGAGTGCAAAATTGTCTTCTGACAATTCTTTGCTTGCAAAATCAACCTGGTAGTACATTTGTCTGAAGTAAAAGATTTATGTTTAAAGAAAGAGGTTAGGAAATAGGATTGATTATGAATTTAGAAGAAATTACATGTTTTAATGGCAGAGGTGGGATATCATCCCAGATTAAATCAAGTCTTTTTTTTTTTTTTTTTGGTACCAGACTTTCTACTAAAGGTAATCTTTAATTTTATTTTTTTTCTGTGTGTTTATACTTTGGAAGCAGGTGGTATCATATGCTATATCTCAAACTTTATCATGAGATGAAACTCAAAAGATCTATCATTTCATCAGCATAGACTACTAGTAATCCATACATTTGATCTTTGCCACTCATGATGGGTTCTTGGACACCATTGTATTTTCACAATTGTGAACAGCAAACCACCCTGATGGCCTTGGGTCTTGCTCTTCAAGGGCCTGGCCTTGTCTCTAATGTGGTATATGGGTCAAGGAGGTTCAGAAATTTCACAATAGTGCTTTTATCCTTCTATAAAAGAAGCACAGAATCATGCAACTGAAGACTTTAGAAATGACCTTATCCAGTGCCTACCCATGACATGAATTCTAATCTACCAAAGCACTTAAGAGATACTAGTGCCCAGTTAGACTCCACTTGAAGACTTCCTGGAATGGGAAATTTATTACTTCTGTAAGAATTTAAAAATACTTAGCTTCCTTAATTTTCATTGTAAGCAATCAGCAACACAAAATACAAATAAAGGAACAATAAAAAATGCACAGGACATAAATTCCTCTTATTTACAACCTGTTTAATTATGTATAACTTAACTTTACAAGGCAGGAACAAAAGTGTCATTTTGGTTCCCGATCTCCTTTTAATTGTTTTTATTTCTTTTCTGTGTAGTTCCTGAATTTGGTTGCTATTGTTTATATAGTTTTAATTAGTGTGATTTGTTTGTTCCATTGAGATCTTTACATATTTCTTTGTATTCCTCATGTTTGTAATATCTTATGACATAGTCAAATTCCGTTACATCAGCATATCACAATTTGTTCTAATTGTTTCTTAAATGTTTGGCATTCAGAGCGCTGCTAGTTGCTTTCATCAGCCAGAATTTTAAATTTCCTTACATGGAACAGAAATCTGACTTGTTCTAAGTTTCGTTCAATTCAACAAATACGTGCCAAGCTAGACAATGGATTGAGCCAATGATGACAAAAAAGAGGGAAACAGAGTCCTCTGCGCCAAGCAGAAAATGGACAGAACAGAATCATACGCCTGTGGACAAATCTCAGTTCTGGCCCCCCTGTGACTTTGGCTGAGCTGCTTAGTCTCTAGAGCCCTCATTTTCCTTCTTTGTAAAATGAAGAGACTAGGTGAATAATATCCCACTCCCCCAAAGAAGCTTTCCCCAATTTCTTGTAATACTGTCCCTATGTAAAGTGTTTCCCATTTATTCTGTAGATAGTTTGCTTTGGATTTATTTGTTTGCATGTCATCATCTTCTCCATTAGTTATAAGCTCCTCGAGGGCAGAGATTAATTTGTCTTTCTTTGTATTCCCTTTGCTTAGCACTGTGCCCTGCATGCGACAGGAGCTTAATAAATGTTTATTGTTCCACTGACTGGATGATCTCAAGTCCTTTGCAGCGCTCTCACTAGGATTTTAAGAATACTTCTCCAGTTTCCTTCAGCTAGTCCTACCCTGGACAGCACTTTGCTTACTCCAGACACTTTGTGGGTCTTACCGAATAATTGTGGGCCTACCTATTGCTTCTCATGCTGAGCTCCATTTTAAGGCTGGAGGTGGGTAGGTTGTAGACCTTGACTTGTCAGGTTTGTAGAGGGCTAAAACAACTGCCTTTGGCTCCAAGGTGAGGATCAGATATCTCTTTTTAAAACCAATAACCTGCCAGTTCATGATTTATGAGAGAATATTTTGGCACTCACTCATTACTCTCCTCCTTTGGTTCTCTGATAACCCTGGAGACCCCAGAGACAGAGATAATAACCATTTCTAGTAATTGTGCAAGTTATTCACCTTGCAGCAGTAGTCAGCTCCTAGTCTTCTGCCTCCGCTAAGATGCAGCATTGATGTTGTCATGGTTACTGATGGGCTGTGCTATGGTATCTTTTGTGGGAAGTAAGGAGGTGGGGATGAAAAGATCTCCTGAAGATTCCAGTGACTTTAATTTTATTTGAACAATAAGAACCAGCAGCCCTCTTCCCCTGCATGCATCCCTGCTCTCCATCCCACTGTGGGTGACAGCAAGAACTTCTTATGCTCTCTCTTCTCATTGATGAATGTGTATATTATTGACTAACTAGACTGTAGTTCATAATTTTCAGAATTTGGGGGTCAAAGGAGGAGACCAATTTAATTTGCTTAGTGGTTTTCTCTTACCTTTGGGATAAAATGCAAACCCTTTTTTGCCTGGCATTTAAAGATCTACATGATCTGACTTCAATATATATTTCTAGTCTTCTTTTTTGGAGATTCAGAGAGAGTGTGATCTGCCCCAATCAGTCCCTTCTGCAAGAGTGATACAGTGTGTGGAGAGTTCTGCATCTGGAGCCAGGAAGACTTGAGTTTCAATCTTGTATCAGACAAGTCTTTGTACCTCATTATCTGTGTGTGTCAAAAGGGGATATTAAAAGGACCTACCTCCAAGGTCTATGATACAGATAAAATGAGGCAACATATTTTTTTAAAGCTTTTTATTTGCAAAACATGTGCATGGGTAATTTTTCAACATTGACCCTTGCAAAGCTTTCTGTTACAAATTTTTCCCTTCTACCCCCCTTTCCCCTAGATGGCAGGAAGTCTAATACATGTTAATTTTGTTAAAATATTTGACAGATCGAATATGTGTATATATATTTATACAGTTATCTTGCTGTACAGGAGGAAAAAAAAACCTGAGAAGGCAAACATAATGTAAGCAAAAATCAATAGAGACTGTGAAAATGCTATATTGTGATCCAGACTCAGATCCCACAGGCTTCTCCCTGGGTGTATATGGCTTTGTTCATCACTGAACAGCTGGAACTGGTTTGAAACATTTCATTGTTGCAGAGAGCCATGTCCTTCAGAATTGATCATCATATAGTATTATTGTTGCCGTGTATAATGATCTCCTGGTTCTGCTCATTTTGTTCAGCATCAGTTCATGCAAGGCTCTCCAGGCCTCTCTGAAATCATCCTGCTGGTCGTTTCTTACAGAGCAATAATATTCCATAACATTCATATACCGTAATTTATTCAGCCATTCTCCAATTTATGGGCATCCATTCAGTTTCCAGTTTCTAGCCATTACACAAAGAGCTGCCACAAACATTCTTGCACATGTGGGTCCTTTCCCTCCTTTAAGATCTCTTTGGGATACAGGCCCAATAGAAACACATGAGACAATATTTTTAAAGAGCTCCACAAAGCTTGCAGATTGTTCTGACTTACCCAAAATGGACTTACTAGCTATTCTTTGGATTTGGAATTCATCTCTCACTTGGCACATTCACACATGCTTGAAATGTGCTTCCTCCTCAATGCCATCAAGGCTCAGTTCTGGGGTCACCACCTGTGTGTACCCTGCTATCTATCATCCTCCTTGAGGCTCCTTGAGGCCAGAGGCTGGGTTATTTTTTAAACTTCGAGTCCTTAACATCTACCACAATGCCCAGAATTGTACAATTGCCTGGAATTGTTGAATAAGTGTTCATTGAATGAATGAAATGATGGTCTTATAAATGTAGTCCTAAGTAAAACACAATATGGTAGCTAAGTTCATTATAATAAAAATTGCCAAGAGGTATATAGAACTTCAAAGTTGAAAAAGCATTTTACATTCATTTCCTCATTTGAGATTTACAACAGCTCAGTGAGGGACCTACTATTGATATTACAATTGTGATTTTTACATAGGCTCAGAAAGGGACCTACCATCCATGTCTTCTCCCCCTACACAATCTGGGCTAAATAGAACTAGAAAGCTGGAGGAAGGTACTCCATTGGATATGCTCTAATTTCTCCTCAACCTAAACTTTACAGCCAGGTCATCCTTTAATTTCAGTGAGATTGTAGGTCAGCAGAAATAGTAGATTGGAGAATCGTTAGCATTGAGGCAGTTATTCAATCCATAGAACCCAATGGGACCCCAAGGGAGGTGGTCTAGAGGGAGAGGATCTCCAACCTTTTGCCATCCAGCTTCCAACTTCCTTACTATGTGCTCGAGGGGGCATTGGTGACTTTGAGAAGAGCAGCATCAGTATACTTCTCAGTCCTCCCCTTAGTTGACCTATCTCCTGTGTGTGAGACACTTATCACCCTCACACCCCTGAGGATGACCATGTTTCAGTCTTCTTGGTGGACTATCCCTATCCCATGCCCTACCTGTGGGCACACCCCAAGGTTTAACTGTGTCTCTCATTCTCTCTCTTGATAACATCATCGGCCTCCAGAAACAACTACAATCTCTGTGCAGATGCTTCTTAGATGTCTATCTCTATGATCCAACTGAACCTAGATGAGTGATTTTAAAATGATGAATGCATGAGGAGGCAGCAGTATAGAGTGGGAAGAATCTGAATTTGGAGTTGAAAGGTTGGATTCAAATCCCAGCTTTGTCACTTGGCGAGTGTGTGATATAGGCAAATCATTTAGCATTCTAGGCTTCATTTGGGTATCTCTAGCCAGTGCCCTGGAGAAACAAGCTTGGGAAACTTGAACCCAGCTGATATCCCTAAAATCAATTATTTTAACCTCCATCTTCCATAGAGCTTTGCAGCTAACCAATATTAAGATTGGCTGAGTTAAGTTTCATGTGCCTTAATTTTGCCTCCCTGCTGTGGAAGGGTAGCAGGAACAAAAAGAAGGGCACTGATGAAGCAGAAATTTTGGTGCTAACTCTCCTTTTAGGCTGTCACATGCAAGAGGGGATTGGGCTTTCTCTGCTTAGTCTCTGAAGGCCCAATTAGGAGCAGCTACTGGAAGTCACAAAAGATCAAATGTTTGCTTCAGGTTAGAAAAAAGTCACCTCTTAGTGCTGTCCTAAGGTGGCCACTTGGAAGGGTTTTCCTCCTCATTTCCTTTCTCCTGAGCAGTCCATTCCAATATTGCTTAGTGTTAATTGTTAGCTTGGGAATAGAATGCTGTTTTATTGTCTCAGTTTTCTCATCTGTAATGGGCCGGAGAAGGAAATAATCAATCACTCTAGTATCTTTGCCAAAAAAGCCCCAAATGGGGTCAAGAAGAGTCAGAGATGGCTGAATGGAAAAAGAGCAACAATAAAAATTGTTAGTTTCTCTTGACGTCATTTAAGTTTGCTTCTATGGTTTCCCTTTTGGGGTTAAACAGAACAAATTTATTTCTAATTCTATATGACAGCCCTTTAAAAACGTGGAGAGAATGAACATTTCTTCCTATCTTCTTTGCTCTAAGCTCAACATCTCCAGCTCCTTCAATGATAATATTAATAGCATTTATATAACCCTTGAAGGCTTTCAAAGGGTATATGTTATCACATTTCGTTCTCACAGCTTTGTGAGGTAAGTGCTGTTATTATCCTGCTTTTTCCAGATCACAACACAGGAGTGTCTATTGTCACACAGTGAAGCTAATTTATTTTAAACTGGACTTAACTCTAGGCTCAGGGCTCTGTTTACTGCTCACTGCTATGTTCTTGCCAATAAAGACCTTCTTGTCCCTTCCCTGGATCAGTGCAAAAATAAAAATGGAAAATGTCTATGAGATTTTCTGGGTAGAATTTCCAGGGATGATAAATCCCTTCTGTTCCAAGAAACAAGTATTGGTTAGCTTTGCATCTCACACCGAAATAAAGACTTACTAAATATTTATCAAATGAATGATCATTAACATCTAAAAGCTTCTCTTCACCTATCATTGTTGGGTAAGTGATCAAGTATCCACATCTGAATTTCATCGTTCAGAAAAAAAGAGTAAATGTCATTTTTCCTCCTCAAAACTGCAGAATATCAGATTTAAAAAGAACCTTAGAAACCTGTTAGTCTAATCTGTGCCTGAAAAATATTCTTGACAACATCCTAGGAAAGTGGTCAGCAGCACACATTTCTTTTTTCTTTTCTTTCTTTTTTGGCTTAGGTAATTGAGGTTAAGTGATTTGCCCAGGGTCCCACAGCTAGGGCATGTTAAGTGTCTGAGATCAGATATGAACTCAGGTCCTCCTGATTTCAGGGCTGGTGCTCTATCCTCTGAGCCACCTAGCTGCCTCACACATTTCTTTAAAAGTGCAAATGAGGGAGAAACTCCAATCTCTAAAGGGATCCATTCTGCCTTTGGATACTTGTTAGAAAGTTTTTCTTTCCATCAAGCTTAAAAGCCCTCTCTCTTCTCCTTGATCCTGGTACTGACCTTTGGGACTAAAGCAGAACAAATTGAAGCTATAGTCCATAAGCCATCCATTCAGATCCTAGAAGGCAACCCTAGACACAGCTGGACTTGGAACTGGGAAAACCTGGGTAGGAGCTATGTGAACTTGGACAAGTCACTTAAACTCTATCTGCTTCCTTGTTTGTAACATGTAGATAATTAACAGCACCTGCCTTCCAGGGTGGTTGCAACAATACAATGAGAACATGTTTAAGGCTCTTTGCAAACCTCACACAAACTACACACAAACACTCGCTGTCTATTATGTCACTTCCTCTCCTCCAAATAAGTCTTCCTGGCTCACCAACTCCATTTCGGTTCATCCCCATAAACAAGGTCTCCTTTCCCTTCATCATTCTGTGAAGGTTGAAGTGAAAGAGGTGACTCTCCTGTGTTTGCTTCAGATTATGTTTATCTCTCTTGTGTCCTAGACCTTATGAAAATTATCTGCCTGTTATGTTTGCTATGCAAGAAAAATGCTGAGATATTCCTGAATCTAATAAAGATCAGATATTTTAAACATTGCTCTAAGCACCCCAAACCCTTGTGTTCTGGCTAGTTCCATCTGTTTTTCTGCCTGCACTTAAGAAAAGTCATCAATAACAGGAACAGAAGAAATGATATTACATTCATGGTGCACTTTTTGTATATAACAAAGAAATAATTTGATAAGAATTAGATTAAATTGGGATTCTATTTGCTAAAATTTGTACTGGGATTGTGTTTCAGCTTTTAAAAGCTTCATGGAACCATTTGAGAGAAATTGACTCTAGCAGATATTACATAATAAAAAAGAAAAAAAAATAAACCTTACCAATAAATACCTAATAACAGAAGCATAAGACCCTCTCAGTAAAACAATATTGTTTGAATTTGAATCCACTTAAAATATTCCTCCAGGGACTATCATTTAATTCATTTATTGAATAAATAGAAGATACTGTATTTTGAAGAATCATGAACACTTACAAATTACATCAAAAAGAAAAGAGCTTAACCCTTGAAAATCCTGAAGAGGAGATGTAGTTATGTGGCTGCTACCAGCAACATTGATCACCCCTTCTCTTAGGGTTAGGAAATGATTTCGTGGATGTATAACCATGGGCATCAAATTGGAAGATTCTGAAGGACATTGAGCCCAATTCTTTCATTTTATACTCAGAAAATGGAGCCCCAAAGAAGTGTATTGACTTGCCTAATTACCTCAGTCATGAAAACTCATCACCCAGTAGCCAGGATTTCAGTGATGAATCCCTTACAATTCATCTAAATTATACAGAATCTTAGACACCATCTAGGAGAAGTCTCATTTAACAGATGAAGAACCTATTAGTTATAGGAAATCAGTGGCAAAGCTGAAATTTAAACTCAGGTTCACTGACTTCAAATCCCCTGGAGGAAGGATTAGGGAGGAAAGAGATTTGAGAAAAGCAGGTCAATTAGGAGATTGTTACAACAAGTTAGAGAGCCCTTCCTATTAATTGAAATCTCCTGATCTCAAAGCCTGGGGAGTCCTGCCCATTTCACATCTGCAGCTAATTCCAACTGCTTGACAATGCATTTAAATGCACTTTCTATGCTCCTATTCGACCCCCTCCCAAAATTCACTCATTGTAGTGTTTGGCAAAGCTGTTCCCTATTTTTAGATTCTCAAAAGAATTCCTGGTCCCTCTCCCAAGCCTGTCGGATTTTCCAGAAGAAAACCATAAAATTGAGTTAACCTGCTGCCCAGAGACCTGAGTCCTTTTGCCATGGAAACTCTGACAATCTGACAAGCAGAACAAAAGCTCAGTGAATCCTTGCTCTGTGTACTTCCTATCTAGAGGGGCGATGTGTGAGCTTGGACTTGGGGTCTGAGGCTCTCCTGACTGTCAGTGACTACTTATGAGACCTGATCTATAGAAGAGAGGGTTGGATTGGATGCCCACTTCTCTTTTCTGCCTCTAAATCTGTAAAACCATAAACTGATTGACTTGGAGCAGGTCCTTTATTCTCTATGAATCTTAGTCTCCCAACCTGTAAAATGGGAATAATGAACCTTGACTGAAAATGATTTGTCTATGCTTTAACTCGAACCAGATAAGAATTGTCAGAGAATGAGGTGCTTTACAATACTGAAAGTTTTAGATACTGATGGTCAGTTTTCCTCCATGGCCCCAGGATCATTATTTTGCAAGAAATCATGTGGATTAATGAGAAAAGATTAGCTCAGAGTCAGGAGAGTCCGGGGGCTGAAATCTGACCTTAATAATAACTATCTCTGCGTCCTCTGGCAATTTAGAGTCTCACTGAGTTTCAGCCTCCTCCATGAAAAAAGAATAAGAATCTGAGCCTGGAAGAGTTGGGACGAAGACAAGCTTGATATACTAGGGAGTTTTTGTTTTTCAAAGCTCACTTACTGAAATCAATCACTGCACCAGTCTTTATTAAGCAGCTATATTAGGCGCTGTCCTCGGTGCTGGGGGTACCAGTACAAAGAACAAAATAACCCACTCGGCAAGCTTCCATGGGAAACACTGATTATACAAACAGAATTAGAATTATTTCTATAATGACAGCCACACAATATGAACAGAACCAGATCAGTTTATACAATGATAACAACATTATGAAGACCAACAGCTGTGGAAGACTAGAGTGAGTCTACTCCATGTTGAGGGGTGATCAACCATGATTCCCCAGATCCAAAGATGGAGTATAATAACAAAGGAAGGACTTCAGATAGCAGGTGAGACATCCAATTTTGAACACAGACAACTTGGGAGTTTATTTTGCTAGACTATAGATAGCTATTATGAGAGTATTATTTTTCTTTCTTTTCTTTTCTTTTTGAAAAATACTGTTTGATGGAGGTAGGGAGGGGGGAGTAAAAAGAGAAAATAAATGCTTATAAAATATTCAGTTAAAAAGAGAAAACTAGATGGAGCTTAAACAACAAACATACATAATCACATACTGTTGTTAAATACACAGAAGTTTGGGAAGGAGCACATTTGGAGTTGAGGGGTGGAGATAGGAAAATTTCACTTGGAAAATGGTATCTGAGACTATCTTGGAAGAAAAGAACCGTTTGAGGCTGAAGTAAAAAGGGAGTGTATTCTGAGAGTGGGGCAATTCCCAGTGCAAAGGAAGGGTATAAACCCAGCCACATCAGCACCCAGAGTGCTCTCTGCACAGCTGGGCAGAGTTGAGCCTGGCAGGAAAGGCTAATGCTTGGCCCAGAACAGGACAACAATGTCTAGACTGCAGCAGTGATTGTCCTTGCTGATGTGCTCCTGGGTTGTCACCACTGCTGAGATGAGGTTTGTTCCGATGATGGAAACAGCTCAGCTGTCACTTCCTGCTGGGGCTTGTGTCTCTGCCTGCTCGCCAAAGCAACGGGTGCCTTTGTCTCTTCCCATTACCCTTTGGCTGCTACCCACTCTGCCAGGGTCAGTGGCTGCCTGTCTCTGGCAATGTCCCTGCCTCCAGATGGGGTGTCATGAGTGAAGAGCCGAAAGGAGGCCAGATTGGCTGGGCCAGCATCTCTCCTTTTTCATGAGCACCCATTAGAGTTTGTACTTCCCCCAACTCCATGAACTGGCATTTCTGCGGTAAGTGATCTTATGAGGAATATTTCAAGTGCCAGACAATGCTGTTTTATTTGGGATGTTCAATGCTTCTGTTAAGGACCTGGCTTGCTTTGTCAGATACTATGCCAATGACACAGAACTTGCCACTATCAGCAGCTTATCACCCACCTGAATTGTTTAGCCATTTTTTTTCTCAGCACATAGTGGGTACTAGCAGGCTTTTATTCTATCTGATGCAGAAACCCTTGCTTAGGACACATAAAAGTTTCCATTCAGATTCTGCCATCTTTCCTCCCAGTCTTGGCTCCTAAAGCCTCTTATCTTCCTAGCAAAAAATTCTCTGTCCCAAACACTAAGTTCTTCAGAAAAAAAAAAATCACAAGGTCTCCTCAGTAAGCCAGTTAAGCCAAACAATGCATCCCGGATTAATCCCTTCTTTTCCTTTTGATCAAAGAGTTTGGGTCTCTCTAGTAAATGCTGGACCCTAGTTCATGATTAGTATTCTACAGAGCTCCCAAGCTCCCCCAAATGGATATTTGCCCAGACAGTGACAAATAGATTCAGGGTTCCCCAATTTTTGAATCACCTTGAAAGGATGCCCCCTCATCTCCCTTTCCTGTGACTTTTCTGATCTCTATTGTTTGGAACACATTCTTTCCTCACCTCCGCTTCATAGACTCTCTGGATCCTTTCAAGTCTTAGTGACAATTCTGCTTACTGAACAGGCTGTTCTGATAACCCCAGTTCTTAATGCTTTCTTTTTCCCAGGAGTGTGCTGGTAAATTTTTAACAAACAACTCTCAAAAAATGTGCACACTGTACATTTTTATGTTTAATTTGCATTATTAATGTCTTCTCTATCACTTTAAGTCTCCACAATCAACAAGATAATAAATCAAACCCTGAGCTGCAGTGTTTTCCAATTTCCAAGGTGCAAATGCTCACACTGAAAATTTAACCATCTCTCATTTGGAGCAGGCTCCAATCCCTGCAGCTGTTTCAGTTTCTTTTAAACTGGGAGAGAGAAGTGGGGCATAGAAAGAAGGAAATGCTTGTGAAACGGCCAACAAAATGAAAAAGCCTCCCCAAATCAGTTGTGCATTTTGGGGATTTCTTTTTCTGTGCTTGTGCTGCTTCCTTTCCCTCCCTCCATAGTCTGTAAATTGCTGGAGTGCAGGATTGGTAGATCTCTGTAGCTTTTAAGCCTAGTACAGGACCTGAAAATACATGAATTGTTTATCATATGTATGTTACTATACATTTGTTAATTCACTCAATCAGCTTCTTGTCTGTATAGGGTTTCCCAAAAGTCTTAATGTCTGTTTTAGTTATTAAATTTGAACTCCATCTCTGATATATATATATATAAATATATATATGTGTATACAGATATTGATATTTATATCTATGAAGTGTTTAAATGTGTGTGTGTGTGTAGGACATTTCTAAATTATAATCTCCCCAAGGCCAGAGGGTTCCTATTATCTGTGGTTAGGGGTGTTATCTGTACTAGGGAGTATTGCTGGTGCACAGTAAGGTTTCTTGTATCATATTCTGGTATAGACAGACTGACATAATAAGAGAGAGAGAGAATCAGATGGAAGTGAACTGCAGGGCTCAGGAACAGAGCAGCTGTGTCATTGAGGTTTGCCAGGGAATTCTCCATTCTGTGAGTCTTTTCTTCTTTCAGGGACAGAGAGCCTGGTCTAGCACCCAGAGCACTGAGCTTTGAGACAGTCAGAAGAGTCTTGGGTTTGAATCCTGACCCCAAAACTTACTTCTGTATAACCTGGAGCAGACAGCTTTGCCTCATTTTCCTTGTCTGTAAAATGGTCACAACTCTATTTGCATTACCTGCCTCACAGGATTGCTTTGAGGGAAACATTTTTGTGCCTAAAAGTCTTAGAACAATTTGGGCTAATATTTGGTGTCCCACTTGAAAGAACACTAGCTTCAGAATTCTGAAGACATGGGTTCAAATCCCACCTTGTGATGTGTGATTTTGGGGAAGTCACTTATGCCTCTAGACCTGGGTGTCCTATATAAAATGATAGTTGGAGTAGATGACATTCTAAAGACTCAAATCACTCAAATCTCTAATTTTATAACCTGGTGTGCCCCAGGGAGGGATGAGAGGGGACATTTAGTTGGGTCTAAAGTTCCTTCCCTCAATGTCATGTGCTTTACTCCTCCAAAGCAAAGGGTCAATTTTCAGTGAAAATTGAGTCTGTGATGATGAAGCAGGTCAACGACAGCCCAGGTTCCCTCTCCCTCTCTATCTCTATCTCTGCTCTTGAAAGAATGGATATTCCTGAAGGAGCCAAACAATTAATGAGAAGAATGAATATTATAATAAGAGATGAGGGACTGGGAAACATGACTTTGATCACTCTCATGCCCAGACTTCCCCCTAGCTTGGGCAATCTAGACAAAGGTTCTACCATCACCCTCAAAACATTCTGTACCTCACAGATTTGGGCAATATGATCTATCAATAATGTCCTTCAGGGATTGAACAACTCATAAGTTTGTGGAAAAATCCTGGTCCTAATTCAATCATTGGTTATTAATATGAAAGAAATGATAATTTCTCTCAATAGAAAGTTTTGGTTGCAAGTCAGATAGAAAGATCCCATGGCTTCAGGGTACAGGAGCAAAGCTGATAGTGATACCTTTTCTTTGATGTCATTTTCACCAATAAAGTCCTATCAGTTTCTAATATTGAGCCATTTAACAGTTCCAAGAATATTGTCTGCAAGAACTTTCTTTTGAGGTCTTCAACAGATTTGGCTGTTGAACTTGAAGGAGCACTTGCTTGGTTGTATTTGCTTCCTTCCCAATATAGTGAAAAGGACATTGGGCTTCGAAGCACTACCCTTCCTGCCATCTGGGGGATCAAGGTCCTGGCCTATCTTAATCAGATTCTGAAAGGAGATGGTGGTTGAGGTCATGGTAGTTTCTATCAAATCTTACTTTTCTCTGAAATTCATCTGTTCCTTCCTTCTTTTTTCCCCTTCATTTTAGGGTCTTGTTCTAGGAACTGTGAGTGGTAAATCAACACTTAAGAATGATTTTGCTCAAAAGGTGAAAAGAAATGAAAGTTTTACTTCATACATCAACACAGGGAGAGAAGTAGTAAAAATAAAAGAAAAAATGGCTTATTAACAAATTAAGAAGTAGAAGATATCCAGACTTCAAGAAAAAGACATTAATCTGCCTTTAAAATATTTTTTCTTGAAATCAGCAATTTCCAGTTTGCATTTCATAATATCTGATAGTGATTTAATTATCTAATGGGATAGAGTGAAGTTCCTCCCCCACCAAAACAACAACAACCAAAAAAAAACTATCCAAAGAAGTTGGTTTTAATTTCTTTTTTTTTCCCTTAGGGCTTGGTGGGAGCAGGGGAAATTGGAGAATGCAGGGATGAAGAAGATAGTTCTTAGAATTCAATTAGGGACAGAGAGTTGCAAATCATTGAATATGAAATTTGGTCATCTTATGAAAATATAATGAAATATAACATCAATGGGGAAATGCAACTGTGCAACAGTAACCAATTGGTAATAGGTGTAGGAGCATTTTGTATAAATGACAGGTTATTCTATTTTTTGGCAAATGACTAGTTTTATCAATCTCCAAAGCAGTAAAAGATAGAAACAAATTAAATATTCATAGTAGCAATTCTCATTGTGCTAGCAAAATAAAAAAAAATCCAGAAGTTAGAGATGACCACTAATGGGGGAAGGCTAAAATATAAATGTCATGGCACATTATTGGATTATGTCATGACAACTATGAGAAATTTCAGAGAAATGTAAGGTTTGGATGCAGAATGAAGTAAAGAGGACCAAGAGAACAATATACATAATGACTTCTATAATATAAATGAACAGCTATCTAAAATGAAATAATTGACTAAATGAAAAATCAGGGAAGGTCTCTCAGTAGAACCTACATTATGGCAAAGAAGGAGAGGACCACAAAATTGGGAAATTATATATCATGTCAGATATAATCTTTGTAGTGGATATTTTTGCTTTTTTTCCCCTCTGTAATAGCAGTAGATTTAATTGATGGGGAGGTGAATGAAAATTGGTTGTTAAAAATGATAAAATAGATGGATGGATGAATAGAAGGAAATTTATTAAGCATTACTGAGTGCCAAGCGTCATTCTATGTGCTGGGGATATAATCTAAGAAGCAAAGAGAGTCCCTGCGCTCTATGAATTGGAGAAGTCAACAAGTCAAAAGAAATGGGGGCTAGGGCGATGCACTTCCAACCAGAAGGTTACAGGGAATCTGAGTAGATTTGCACATCCCATTAAGAAACAAAGTTGATTTAATCATTGTTGCTGAACTGTGGATAAAGGAGAGGAAAGAATGAAATGGAGAAGAAGGAAGAAAAAGAAGCCCCTTTCCCCCACCTCCTTACCCCACAAGGCAGATGATGGCTGATGAAGAGGAGGAGACATCTAGAAACATGCTGAGGCAGTGATCTGGGGAGGGTCCTTTATTAAACAGAAGAGCTGGGACCCGGGGTAGATATCATGCCAGTAACCCCTAAATATATTTGTGAAGAAAATTACATGATGGGTTTGTGATGACCATTTTTGTTTGGCTCATAGTACCTGGTTGATAAATATTCTCTTATTCATTCATTTATTTGCTGTTGACTTAAAGCTAAAAGGTACCTTCTACTTAGGAAGCATTTATTAAGGGTCTGCTGTGTGCCAGGCATTATGCTAAACCCTGAAGATATAAAATAAAGAAAAGTCAGGGAACTTACAGTCTAATGGGGGAGCCAAGAAACAAACAAATATGTGTAGAAAAATAGGATAAATAGGAAATAATCAACAGGGAGAAAGCATTAGAAATAAGAGGACTGGGGAAAGCTTCCTGTTGAAAATGGGATTTTAAATGGAACTTCATTCACTTAGGACTAATTCAGTGCCATGATTTTACAGGTGAGGAACTGAGGTCTTAGTGACTCACCCAATATTATGCAGAAATTAAGGGTCAGAGATGGAATTTGAACTCAGGACCTCTAACTCCCAGGCTGTACTAGAAGGCTGCTCACTTGCCCTTGTGGATCTACATCTCTGATCCATGGACAAGTATTTAAATTTGAAGCTCTCCAGGACTTTAAGTTGGAAAAGTCTAGCTGATTTGCATCAAGGGAGGTAATTTCCCTACAGGATCTCCTGATCCTGAAGAAATCACAGGTCTGGACCAAAAAATATGACAAGAACATAGAAATAAGCTGCTACAAGGCACAGTCTTAGTAGCTGTAGCCAGCATTTATTGAATGAATTATGGTTTACAAAACAGTTCACAACTCTTATCTCATTCGATCTTCCTGAAAATCTTGGGAGGTGTGTGCTATTACTATTCCCATTTTACAAATGAATAAACTGAAGCAGGCAGAGATCCTTGCCTAGGATCACACAGCTATTAAGTGTCTGAGGCTAGGGATGAGGGGCTTGGATGCCTTTTGCTTAAGGGCACAATCTCTGTGATGAACTAATAATAAGTCCATCATACCGAAATCCCATCTGAAATCACCAGGTCATGGAACCTTGGGCCCCTCAAATGACAGATCTGGCCCAGCATCACTAAGCTTTGCAAGACAAATGGGCATCTCCCCATCCCGCCCCCAATAAAGCAAATGCCATTAATTTTATATAACATTTGACAAGTCTTCTCACGAGACTTTGGCTTGAAAAATTAATTAAGATTTGGTCATGCTTATTGACCTGAGTGGCTTGAGCAGGCTGAATTATTAAAGGCAGTCACAAAATGGGGAGAGTTTAGTGAGCACTGCAAGATTGTTTGACCTTAATGTGTAGAACTCAGGAAAGGGAATCAAGGTCCTAATTACTCGAGAAAGAGCTCTGGGGGCTTGGGAACAAGCTGATGGGTATGGATTGGCCTTGATTGGTGAACCCATCTGTGATGGGTACCCCTGATGGAAGACTGCAGAGTGGAAGGGCTGCATGTTTCTCCAGTCCACATTTGAATTCTTGCCAACCTTAGAGAACTGGGCATTGCTCTGGCTACTTGCTCAGGTGTTTGTTGTGGTGTGAGCTGGGCATATGATGCTAAATATATCATGGGTAGTGTGGTTGCTAAGCAGTCTTCTTCCTCCCTCTCTCCTTCCTTCCTTCCTTTTTTCCTTCCCTCACTCCCTTCTTTCCTTCTTTTCTTCCTTTTCCATATTGTAACTTTAGTATAATTTTTTTCCTGTAGACTGAGCAAAAAGCAGAAGTCCTGAATCACAAGAAAAGACAGGTATATTTCCTCTTTTTATTATTCTAGCTGACTTCCTTGGGGAGACACCTACTTCTTGATCTGGATAAGTAGTTTGCTTCCAAAGGGTAGAGACAAACCCAAGAAAGATCGAAAAAGAGCAAGGATATCAGCAAAAAGAAAGAAACAAAATGATAGAGTGGATGTGTGTATTACTGCAAATTTATTGGCCAGTAGTTAGAGGAAAGGGACAGTGAGTTCTTGATGCAGACCATAAATCCTAGAAGAAAATAGTCACTATCTTGGGAAATTTCAAATATTGGAACATCAGTTGGAGGAACCAAGAATCCCTGATGAATTCTTGTTGCTGACCATTTTATCTTTAAAAGAAGAGGAAATGTGGATTCTGAGTAATAAAGAGAATATATATGGTAAAGTAAAAATGATGGAAACTGATAGATAATTGAGAAAACTGAGACACTGTGTCAAATCTTATTTCCCTGATAAGAATAGAAGCTCCTTGAAGAGTAGGGACCATTTTATTTTTGTACTGGTATTCACCAGTACCTAGCACAGCTCCACATAGTAAGTGCTTGTTAATTGACAAGTAACCTAGACTTTATTTTTTTATTATTTTTTTTGTTTTTTTTAAAGCTTTTTATTTACAAAACATACGTATGGGTAATTCTTCAACATTAACCCTTACAAAGCTTTCCGTCACAAATTTCCCCCCCTAGTCCCCACCCCTCCCCTAGATGGCAGGAAGTCTACTACATGTAACCTAGACTTTAAATGATCACTTTAATTTCTTCGATTTTAAGGCACTTTACACTTTTATGTTCTGATGTTCAAATTTGCGTTTTATTGACATGTATATATAGTCAGCTTCTTGTAAGGACTCTATTACATCTTTGTCACTGGGACCTAGCAGGTTGTTATCTAGGCACATTGCCAAGGAGCAAGGGATGCTAGGGGATGTTCAAATTCAATGAATGGATTTATCTGGGAAGATCTAATTTTTCAAGATTTATGGTGATAGAAAAATGGCCAAAGGTTTGGAGATTTGAGTCCCATTGGAGCCAGTCAATGAACAATTATTTATTAAGGGCCAGACACTGTGCTAAACTATGGAGTTACAAAAAGTAAAATCAGTTTCTGCCTTCAAAAAAGTTTCCAGTCTAATTGGGAGAGACAATATGTAAATAATTAGGCATATACAAATTCTGCCCAGAGCATATGGAAGGTAATATCTGGTGGGAAGATATTAATGGCTAGAGACTAGAAAAAGGCCCTGAAGAAGGTGAGGATGAGGTGAAACTTGAGGGAAACCAAGGTAAGGAGGGAAAACGTTCCAGTGCTAAAGCATGGGAGAAGAAATGAGAGGTGGAGGAGGGTGTGGACCATTGTAGATGGGTTGAGGAGTACGTGGAGGAAGATAAGGAGAATGGAAGGCAGGAAGGAGCCAGGTTAACTTTAAATGTCCAAGAGATGACTCTATGTTTGATTCGGGAGATCATGGGAGCTACTGCGATGTGTTGAGCTCTGTGGGAGCCACGTGGTCCAGCTCCATGGACATACCCAAGCCTTGTATCCAGGGTTCTTGACATTTGTTCATGTCATGGGCACCTTTTGGCAGCCCGATGAATCATGGGAATCCCTTCTCAGAACAATGTTTGTAAATGTGAAAAGGAAAATGTTTAGGATTACAAAGGAAACCAATTAGATTGAAATGCTATGTGTAGACACACACACACACACACACACACAGCAGGACACATTCTCTAGGTTGAGAATCCTTGTTTTAGGATGTTTCATGCCCTTCTGAACTTACTGGGATCTCCTTGCTTCCATCACCAGCATTTATCCTTCTCTCTTTTTTTCTTTCAGCCAATGATTGATTTCTCTTAAATTCTTTTTTTTTTTCAATCTTAAGGAGGTTTTCAGGAAAATCAGGTAATTTCCTGCTCCATTCCAGCTGCTGCTCACCTACCAAACAGTGCATTCTTCATGCTCTTCATGGTGGTTTTAGGAAAAATAAAGGTTTCCTTAGCAGTGAGAAATTACAAAGTGGGAGAACAAGCTATTAATGCAAATCTAAAGGAACTCACAATTCTGAAGCTCAGAGTTGATCTCTTCTGCAGTGGTTAAGAAGTGGGCTTGCTAATGACTCATGCAAGGAGTCCTGGGCTACAGAATGAGCTGAGGTTTGAGAAGAGGCCTCTGATTAGGAAGGAAACAAAATCGATTTGTTAGCTCAGAACTCTATATTGCTCTCCTCACTCTCTCTCACCACATTTCTTTCTTGGCTTCTTTTCTTCTCACACAAAACTTCCCAGACAGGTCTGACAGCCTTTCCTTTGTTGGCCAAATGAGCATCTTCATTGCTACATGATCTCTGAGTCAGCTCCTTTCTAAGACAGGATATTTTTCTCTTATCACTAGAGGCAACTTCT
This sequence comes from Myrmecobius fasciatus, assembly GCA_023553655.1. Taxonomy (NCBI): domain Eukaryota; kingdom Metazoa; phylum Chordata; class Mammalia; order Dasyuromorphia; family Myrmecobiidae; genus Myrmecobius; species Myrmecobius fasciatus. The sequence continues at coordinate 117,938 of JAJPUD010002371.1, forward strand.
GAGAACCATAAAGAGCTGCTGTTAGGGGAAAAAAGTAGAGCTGGAAGCTTGACTCTGACTTTCCTCATTATTTATTTCTTCTCTGCCCACTAAAATTTCTATCTCCTAATTTGTCAGAACATAACAGCTACAGCTCACATTTGTATACTCCTTCAAGATAAGAATTAAAGGTCACATGGATTTTTATGTCTCTGAGCTTTCCATCCTCACACAAAAGGCAGACAGGATCAGCAGAGTGACTGTTGAAAGCTTGGGACCAGGAACATCAGAACTCAGATGCTCTCTGATGCTCTAGTTGGGTGGCCATAGTTTGTCTTGTCAAGCATTCGGCAAACATTACTTCATTTGATCATATTTCTGTGAGGTAGGCGCTATTTTATCTCCATGAGGAAGCTGAGGTTCACAGAGGGTGACTGATTTGCCCAGGATCATGCAGTTAGTGAATCTATATCTTCCTGATTCCATTGTTTTACCCACTACATCATGAATTAACACCCCATTATTCAGTTTCTTTCTAGCAAGCTCAATGCAAAGAAACAACAGTACCACGTGATGAGCCATTCCACCCTAGAATGGGGTGGAAAGGGATTGATGCTCAGAAATGGATAGAAGTAAATGGCCTCTGAAGACCCTGATTCTGAAGACCCCCCTGAAGACCCTGACAGCCCTGAGGTACTAGGGAACTGGGCTGGATTTCTGGTGTTCTCCAAGAATTCATTAAATTGGGACTCTACAATTAAATCCATCCATCCTTTGAGGAGGCAGAATAGAGATGAAGGTCATAAAAGACCAAGTGAAAAGTTAAAAAATAATTAAAAAAACTTTTCTGAGTCATGCCTTGGTTCACCACAAGCCAAGTTAGGTAATTAAAAATGCTTTTTTTCTACCAGCTCTTATTTCTCACTTTAGAGAGAGAGCCATTCAGCTACATTTCTTCTTCCATTTTGCCCACTTGGGCCATCTTTTTTTGGGGTAACCTAGGAAACTAATATTTCTTTGAAATGATGGAAGTGAACAATAGAAAAGTTCTCAACAAGTCTGAGCAAATGGGGAGAGACCCCAAGGTTATTGTTAGCTTGCTCTGCCCTTAGTCTACAATCCTGATAGCTGCAGTAGTCTTGTGGCTCTCCAGCTACCCCTGTGGTCTCCATTACTCTCTGTTTCTCTTTCTTGCCTCCCTCCCTGACCTCCAGGAGCCACAGATAGACAGACATCCTTCACCATCCTTTTGCCCTTTTGCCAATCCCAGTTATCAATGCTGTTGCTTCTTCTGGAGACACTAGCCTTACCTTACCACCGGGGTTCTCCGTGCTTAAACTTTCTGTGGAGCTGATAGACTCATACACTTTAACCTGAGTCTTGTGATCTATCAGTCTTTGGCTAGGAAGATAAACCCAAGTCCCAGAATTCTTAGCCAATGTTTAAGCTGTCGCTGCTGCCAGGTTTCCAAGCAGGCTGGAGTTAGGGGGCCTCCTTCTGCCAGCATGCCTGGGAGCCATCAGGAAGCTATTAAATAGGAAGCCACCCAACTGATGGGTTTGTGGCCGGTTCTGTCAAGCATGACGTTGCTTGTCATTAGTTTGGTTCTAAAGGCAAAGAGCTTTCCTTTGGCTTTCTGGGAAGAAAATGCCCTAGGAGCAGGAAAGGAGAGAGAAGGGCAGACTAGCTGCTTAGCTAGCATCAAGAGGAAGTGGAGACAGAGGATTAACTACATGTAACATAGACCAAACAAGCTTTACCCAAGGCTCAGCTGCTGTGGTCCTTTGGGACAATGGAAAGGAAGCTGTCCCGTTCCCCCAAAATGGACCCATCCTCTCACTGCCTCTCCTCCCATTATTGGTTCAAGTTAATCATTACTCTCTCCTTTTTCCTTTTTAAAAATGCAAATGCATTTGGAAGGAGAAAGACCTTATTCTGCATTTATCCAATGCTCTTGAGGCTCCTTTACAATGTGAGTGTTTTCCATCACTAAGTGACTTTCTCATGGGATTGCCTCTCATTTACACTGCATGTAAGGTGTTGCAAAAGCCTTCATACAGTTTTAAGACATTAAAATCATTAACTTGTGTGTACCTTGTTTGCCCGTCTCCCCTCTCCCCCCAGAGCAGCAGCCCCCAGAGGTCTGGCCCTGTCTTTTTGATTTTCTTCTATCTCCAGGCCTTAACACACATATTAAGGACTTAATCAGTGCTTGTTGATTGATTGACCAGAGACTGGCAGAGCACTGGGGACCTGGTTGAAAGGGAACAAAAACAAGAGAATGGGCTTGACAAGGGGCAGGGACAGTGGCAGACAAGCTGTAGCACCTCCTCCTGTTCTTCAGAGGCTGGCTTTCCTTGTTCCACTTCACCTGCTTTTGTTTCTTTCTTTCCTTCTTCCTCCTCCTTCCTTTTCCTTCTCTCCTTCCTCTTCCCCTCCTCTTCTTCCTACTCTTCCTCTTATTCTCTTTCTACTCCTCTTTTTCCTCCTTTTCTCTTCCTCCTCCTGTTTCTCCTCCTCTTCTTCTCCCTCCTTCTCAGGGTAGATTGATCAGAACTTAAACACACATTGGCTACCGGGAAAGGAACATTTTCCTTTCTTGCTTTTTCCATGAAAAGCCTTGAAAACCATCTAGGGCAGCCTGGGGAGGAGGAAACTCTCCAGGATACCTCTCGTCCAATCAGCTGCTAAAATGATCTTCCTATAGGCAGGAAAGATCCAGCCATGGCAGCATGGCAGCCCATCTACTCAATAAACTCCAGATCAAATAGAAATCTTCTGCTTCCTTTTTATGCCCTTTAAACGTGGCCCCTCCTTCCAGTGACAGTGAGTTCTCGTATTTAGAGAGAAAAATGAATGTCTTTTCCTTTCCTTTGTATTCCTAGGGCATAGCACAGTGCCCGGAACACAGAAAGTGCTTAATAGGTGCTTGTTGACTTGAAGAAACGATGTCCAAAGTCCCACATCAGTACTCCACAGAGACATGATATAAATGGTCAGTGTTCTCTGGCCTCTGTACCATGAGAGGTGTCAAAATAAATCTCTCAGTGAAACCTTGTGTGTTTTAAAAGTAGAGAGAATAAGTTAACAAGCATTCATTTAGCACTTGCTTTGTTCCCAGTACTGGTTTAGCTGAGGATGCAAACATTATATCGGCCTGGGCCCCTCTCCATTGCTGAAGATCAAGGCCCTGTGCTGGAGAGGAGGAAGCGAAGGGGAAGGGAGTAAAATACTAGATAGAGAATTTATAGATCAAAACTCAATCCCATCCACTAGACTAACAATCTTTATGGGAGCAGAAAGTTCTTGCATGTATCCCCTCTCTGCCCTAGCCCTCCTGCTTCCTCTCCTAGTTACTCTAGGGCAAGGGGTGAGGGAGAAGCTAGAGATGTCCATTCTACCTCTCATTCCCAGCCACGTGTTGGGGCCAATCTTGCCATACTTGGGAGCTTCTACTGCACAAGAAGTAAGAGTTATGGACGAAGAAACTAAAAAGGAGGAGGGAGGATTTTAGGGGGTACCAGATGGTACTGGAGAGAACGTGCTTTCTGTAGTGGAGCTTGAATGCTCAACAGTTTATTTAGAGAAAGGACCTCGGTATCTGACATTTGATGCTGCCAGGGGATCTTCAGAATCTCCCTAAGATAATTCAGACGTTTCCTGGCACGAAGCTGGTAGACTGGCCGGGTTCCACTGGCACACACCATTGAGGTCAGCATAATGGCTCCTAGACCTTCATTTGGGTCTAATAATTCTTCTCTTCCACATTTTCCTTCATAGCTTCCTAACCACTGAGTTTCCTCTGGCAAAATACATATGCCAACCTCATTGCCAGTGTGGATGCCCCTAGAAAGTATATTGCCAGGGTAGCTAGGTGGCGCAGTGGATAGACCACCAGCCCTGAAGTCAGGAAGACCTGAGTTCAAATCTGGTCTCAGACACTTAACATGCCCTAGCTGTGTGACCCTGGGCAAGTCACTTAATCCCAATTGCCTCAGCCAAAAGCAAGTGAGGAGGAAGGGCCGGGCACATCCTGGGGAGGGAGGCAGTGCCGGGGTCTGTGAGCTGCCTTGTCTCCAGGTGTTCCCCAGCACGTGGTGCCTCGGATTCTGCCGTCTCATGTTCTCTTAGGCGAATGAGGATCCAGAGATGGAAGGTACCAGGCTGTGACCTAGTAAACTCCGACTCCCTGGAAGATCCACCAGAAGTTGGGCAATAGAATAGGAGCAGATCCTGCCAGAGCCACAAGAGTTCAGGGAGGAGTCAACCCTGAGGAGTAACCCAGCCCAGGGTGAATGGACCTGGCAGCCAAAACATCCTGGCATAAAGCTAGGGAGTGACTCATTCATGGGCATTGCCACACCTGGAAATTAACTTGTTTGGATCTCCTCAAAGGGAGAAAAATACTCCCCAAAAGCCTGATAGTAGCCCTTCCCCCAATTGTGATCCTATTTTCTAGCTCACATTTCTCTTGTGCCTTATAAAAATATCATTTAATCCACACAACAGTCTTGTGGGGAGAGTGCTACTGTTTTCTTCATTTTACTGGTGAGGAAACTGAGGCAAAAGGAAGGTAAATAGCTTGCCCAGTTTTGCACAGTAAGTCTCTGAGGTGGGAGTGTGAATCCAGGTCTCCCTGACTCCAAGACAGATTTTTTGCTTTCTGAGTTGTCGCACTGATAAGGGAAATCAGGGCAAGAGACTCAGATGACTAAGAAAACATGGGGAGTCTTGATTTTGGGAGTTTGAGAGATGATCAACTGATGAACGGGTGCCATCATTTCCCCCTTCCTACAGTAACTCTCCAAGGAAGGACAGAACTGCTGGCTGACCAACTGGTTTTCCTTTCTGTCCCAAAGAAAAGCAAAGGAAGCAGCTAAGGTTTCTCCTCTTGGCAGAACCAGCTGTGATTCCCCTTGGCGTGGCTTGCCTCCACCATCAGCCAGGAAGAATGCTTCAAATCTCCTTATCTTGTCTGGAGATGGATTCTGATAACTGAGATGTGGGCGACATCTCACAAATAGAAGTGGACCGGGGCCATTCTGGGATGCTTCCTGTTTCTTGGCAACCCAGACACTCTCACTCACGTGTTCCACCTCTGAATTCAGAATCCACAGGAGAAATAAGACATTTCTCTCCCTCTTTGATTGGATCCTCTCCAATAAAAAAATCCCTGTCTTTTTTTTATTAATACTTTTTATTTTCAAAACATATGTATGAGTAATTCCTAAACATTAACCCTTACAAAGCTTTCTGTTACAAATTTTCCCCCCTACTGCCCACCCCTCCCCTAGATGGCAGGATATCCACTACATGATAATTATGTTAGAATACTTAAGAAATCGAATATATGTATAGTTATTGCATCATTTTTTTGTGTAGGAGAGATCGTATCTACGAGAAAGAATAATCCGATAAAGGAAACACAATGCAAGCAAACATCAATAGAGAACATGAAAACATTATGTTATGGTCCACATTTCACATCCCTCTCTCTGGGTGTATATGGCTCTCTTCACCGAACAATTGAAACTGGTTTGAAGCAATGAAAAAATCCCTGTCTTTACTACTTGTTTCTCTAGTTGGGGCTAATGAAGTTCCATGGGATGATAGTGGAGTCCCAAGAGTTGTAGAAGACTCATTCAGCATCCACATCATGGAGCCCCATATCAGGATAACTGTTTCCTAGAGGGCACTTTAAGGTTTTACATGTACTGTCTCATTTGACCCTCATAACAATTCCATTAGGTCACTGCTATAGAGATCACCCCCAGTTTAAAGATGTGGAGCCTGAGGCTGGGATAGTCTAAGCAACTTTCCCAGGTTCCAACTGCTAGTGGCCCAAGGCAGGATTATCACCAAGGTCTTGCTGACAGCATAGTTAAATGGGGGAGGAGGAGAAGGAAAATGGAAGGGAAGAGGACTTTGGGTACCAGAGGACCTGGGTTCAAAACCTAGCTCTTCCACTAACTGACTGTGCATAGTGACTTAGTCAGAATAGGGCTCAATTTCTCTATCCATAAACTGAGGGAGATAAACTCAGTGACCTTTGAGTTATTTTCTTTAAAAACAAATCCATTAATGCTTTTTCTTTCTTTTTTAAACATTATTTTTATCATCTCCCAGTGGCTCTACCCATGATGTCCCTACCACTGCCAGCAGTAGAACCCTCTTATAACAAATTAGCAAAATAAGTGATCACACTGGGCACGTCTGAAAATGGATGTCTCCTTCTTGGATTGGTCACCCCCTTCCTTTTTAAATAGATAGGAAGTCTGCTCTACCAGAAAATCCTCCCAAGACCCCAAGGTGCCTTCCTGTTCCACTGCAATCCAGTGTTCTCTCCACTATACTATTTCATGGCTTCAGAACAAGGACTCAGTGACTCAGAATTGCAGATAATCAGGGAACTGTTGAAAAAGCTGAGGGTTTCCATTTCTAATCTTGATTTTATTAAGGAGAAGTAATGAAATGGAAAGAATGTATTAGTATTGTGTAGTGTGGTAGCTTTTTGTCCCCTTAGGGACTTGGTCCGTTGCTTTTAGCCTGAAGCACTTCATGGCTGACTCTCTTTAATTATTTCTTTTTTAAAAAAATGAAGCAATTAAAGAGCACACCAGCCATCCTGGGTGAGCTATCTCACCTGTCTCTGGTTGTGGCATTCTAATCTGTCTCGGGACTCCACAAGAAGTCCAGGTAAATACCTTCTTTAGTGATAAGGTGAGCAGATATTAAAAAAAAATAATAATGTGAATTACCACGAGCCCCGAGGTCACAAGAAATTGATATAGATGAGCAAGGTTCCACCAGTTTATTTCATGTTTTTATTCTGATTGAATGGACACGTTTGTAGATGGAGTAAAATAGAAAAAGAGGATCATTATGAAACATGTGAATATTATATATTGTTTGGGTTTGCTTTTTTTAGAAGAAAAGTATATAATAAATTCAACATGGAACTTTCAAAACTGTCTTGTTGATCTGTGATTCCTTCTATAAACTTCTATGCATTAAAACATGCTTCTTTGAATCCCTTCCTTTTCTTTTCTTTTTTGGCAGTGCTTTATCCAGTTCCCTGTTCCTTCTACATTTCCTTTTTCCAACAAGAACAACAACAACAACAACAACAAACAAACAAATGAAAGCAAGATAATGGCAATAAATAAGCAAATTGGAACAAAACAAATTCTCACATTGGCCATATACCAAAAATAGATGTTTTACAATGCATCTCAAGTTTCTCATCTGTGTTAGGAAGAATATTTGTATTGAACAGAGTCTTTTAAAGATTGTTCTTGTTAACCCTAAATGCTATTGCTGTGTAGATAGGTTTCCTGGTTCTGATTACTTCACCCTGCATCAGTTGTAGAAGTCTTTCCAAGGTTCTCTGAATTATTTTTATCATTTTCACAGGCCAATTATTTGATCCCCTATAGTTTCCAGTTCTTTGCTTCTACAAAAATAACTGCTATAAATATTTTGTTCATAGTTTTTTCCCCCTTTCTCCTTGTCTTCCGGGTTTAGATCTCAAAGAAGTATTGCTAGGTCATAGGGTATGCATAATATAATGGCTTTGGGGCACATTATTCTAAATTGCTTTCTAGAATGATTGAATGAATTCACATCTCCATTGCCAGTGGTCTGTTTTTCTGTAGTCTCTTCAAAATTGATAAACAAAGAGAAAAAGTTCTTTTTTCCTCAATGAATGAGTATGAAGTGGAACCATAATATCAATTTAATTTTCATTTCTTAATTATTAATGATTTGGAGCATTTTCCCCAAAATTGTTTTCTCCGAGTTATTTTTATATCAACAGAGACAATTAAGAATTAATTAATATTTCTCTATGAGAGGACTTTAATGTTCCAGCTGTCTGGGACTTCAGAAATCAGACCTTCTTCGGGCATATTCTAATATTAAGGCTTGATATATGTAAGTAAGTATTTAGCCAGGCTACAAAGGTAAGATCCCAAGACTTCCCAAGTGTAGCCTAAGCTTTTACTTCCCTTTTGTTGCTTTTCAATATCTAGTGGGACAAGTTTCATTTCTGCCATAGCTCTGCTTTTGCGTTCTTTTCCCCCTCTAGCTTTAATTTGAGCTGATCCCCACTCTCTCCCAATCTGGATTAACCTTTCAGCACTACAGAAGTAGGTCACCAACCAACAGCCAACTTAAATTTCAAGATGTCATTGAACTCCTGACTCCTGACTTCTCTCTTCTCTCACTGGGTTTCATTGACAGTTGCTTCCTGAGCTTTCACAGATAATTTTATATTTGATTATATTAGGTCCTGACTGCTCTCCATTTCCTTTTTCCACTCTCAGTGTCACTTCCTTACTCTGGTCCTCTCCATTTCTTTTCTTGGCTATTTGAATAGCCTCTTAATGTTTTCCCCCTTTCTAAATCATCCTTCAAAGTAACTTTGAAGGTCTGGTGCTGACCATATTGTTCCTCTGCCAAGAACTCTTCAATGGCTTCCTTCCTCTAGGATAAACATGGCATTGAGCACACACACCTGATTTTCCTTCCCTTTCCAACGTTATTTCCCAGGAGCTCCCTTTTGGTGCCCTTTGCATCCCAGCTACATGTGGGTTATGATCTGTTCCTCAAATTCCACACGCTCTTTTCCACTTCCAAGCTTTCACCCAAGTTCATTACCACGTCTGGTAGGAAGTCTTCCTTCCTCTACTCATCCCCCCAGAATGCTCCTCTTCCTTTAAGGCTCCACTCAGATGCCATCTCCTCCAGAAAGGCACATGCCCAGGGCACATGTCCATCCTAACTCACCTCTCCCTGTTCTCCTGACTCTAAGTTGGACTTCCATACCCTGCCTCAACCTTCCCCACTTCCCTCCTTTTCAGTCTTTTTTATGTATTGTCTTCCTCTAAGTGTCCTGAGGGAAGGAACCATTTCTTTTTTATTGTATTTATATCCCTAGAGCTTAGTACAGTTCTGGCAAACTCTTGTTTCCTCCTTTAATATTTTTTGATACCTTGATAGATTTGTGAGCTCACACCTTGTTTTATGGTTAGCAAACAGTAAGAGTCAATCAACAAGCATTTATTGAGTACCTACCATGTGTTGGAATACAAAGAAAGAAAAAAAATATTCCCTGCCCTCAAGCAGTTTACAGTCTAATGGAGGAAATGACATCCCAACAGCTATGTACAAACAAGATATACTCAGGATAAATTGGAGCTATTCTCAGAGGAAAGACCTGAAATGGGGGGGCCTGGAGAGACTACTTGTGGAATGGAGAATTTTAACTGAGACTTTAAGGAAGTCGGGGAGCCCGGAGGTGGGGAGAAAGAGGGAGAGATGGAGAGCAGCCAGTGAAACTGCAAAGAATCAGAAGATGGTATGAGGTGGGGAGTAAGGTGTAAGGAGACTGGAAAGATAGGAAAGGGCAAATTATGAAGGATTTTAAAAGCCAAAAGGAGCATTTTGTACTTGATCCTGGAGGCAAGGAGGAGTCCCTGCAGTTTGAATAGAGCCTGACATGATCAGATTTAAGCCAATCTTGGGAATATAGTGAAGTGGTCCACTCTGAAATATCATCTGGTGAACCTGCCTATTCCTGTGTTAAACCTCCTTGAAGAGTGCCATTGATATCTGCATTGATTACTCTCATAAAAACTTTGTAGAGATGAAAATATAGATATAGGTTGTAAGCAAGATAATATATTGGAAACAGCTCAAACCAACTTAGAGCTAATTTTTGGAGAGCTAATTATTAAATTTTCAATATGAACTTTTATATCTTGAAAACTGGGTTTAATTTATTGTTTTGTTGCCTAAGCTTAAGAAAGTGGTGAAGAACATGTTAATAATTCAGATAAAACCTAAAAGTTTGTTCTAGGAACCTATTTCCTGCCCCTTCTCCCCCACCAAGAACTAGTTGTTAAACATTTACCAATATGGTCCTAGTTCAGAGTTACTGAAATTCTTTTGATCCCTTTTTAAAAAAGTTGCATTAAGATCCAAGATTTTTTTTCCAAACATGTGTAACATAATTTGAGACTCAATCCCTCAACACTCTTTAAAGAGCCTCTTTCCCAGAATGCATTTACTTGGCCTGATCCAGCTGCTCTTTCCACTTTATTTTTTAAGCACCATTTCTACTTCTTCTGTAGAACTTTCAGGACTATAGTCTCCGAGTCCAAATGTAGCAGCTCTAACAGCATGGATGAAATCAAAAATTTGTTGTAGTAACCTGGACGGTGTTTTTCCATTTTTCATCCATTTTTCTTCTTCTTTTCAAATGCTCTCTGGATGATGTGACTTCATTGGGTTTCTCACCAAACTTGTTTTTTTTTTAATTTTCCGATTCTTATTGTTTTATGATAAAATGCAACTAACTTTCAAGGAAACCAAGGCTGATAATGGAAACTAAGAACAAAGTTTTTAAAAAACTGTATTAAGAGGCTCAAAAAGTGGCCAAGAGTGTTGTGTGTTGTGACTGGATGCTAAAATCAAAGGTGGAGAGAAGGCAGAGTTGCCGACCTCTTAATTTCCTTCTGTTTCCTTTGCCAAAGAGAAAGAGTGGTATTGGAAACATAAAATGTACTTTTATGTAAATTATTTTAAAAATGTTAAAATTATGGGCCAAGTACAAATCCTTGGGGTTTGTTGTCTCCAGTGAGACAGCAAATCCTTGACAGCAAATACGGTTTTATCTTTCTTTGTATCTCCAATGCTTTGCACATTGCCTTGCACATAGTAGGAGTTTAATAAATGCTGGTTGATTGATTACATCCTTCACTAAGCCCTCCTGCCAGGTTGACATTGACTTATCCGTGTTGACCCTTTGGGCTTGGCCATTTAATCAGTTTTAAATCCATCTCACTCTCCTCTTATTTACTCTACATCTTTCCATTTTCCCACCAAAAAAGCACAAGAGGTTTTGCTAAATGTTTTGCTAAAATCTGGGAAAACTACATTTCTTGAATCTTGTGATTTAGATTTCTAGGGCAATCTTCCACAAATCATGAAACAATGAGTCAAGTTTCTACTTGTTTAATTGGGCTTTCTGTCCAATCAGTCTTTCCTTTCCTTTGAACCTTCATCCCTCCAGCAGGCAGACAGTAATAGATTCCTTTTACCCTTATGAGAATACTTTTGGAGAGAGTAGAGAACAAGGAAAAGCTGCTGGAACAAGGATGGCACAACCATATTGTCACCAGGGCATTTGGATGGAGACTGGCAGGGAGAACAAAGCTCATGGGGAGCCAATAGGTAGACCTTTGGGTAGGGGAGACATTGATCTTAGTCCTCCAGGCTTGGCTCCTGGGTCCTGAGAGGAGGGGGCAGGGAAGAGGAGCCCAAGATTCCAACTTGATCAGCATGCTGTGGATTACCCAGAACTGCTGATCCCATGTGTCTCCCCTAGAAAGCAAGCCATAAGCTTCTAGTCCCAGTGGCATACTGTAGGTAGTTAATAAATGCTGGGTGATTGCTCCAGAGCTATTTACTATTATTAGCATTATTTTCTGAGAGTTATATGATAAACTGTGTATAAGGAGGCATTGGACCTTGGATCATTAACTGTAGAATCACAAGTAAATTATTTATCAGTTTCTGTAAATCTGCCAAATGGAGATAATGCTTATACTCAGCATGAAGGGGATTCTCTGCAAGACTTAAAGCATCTTATTGGGTTTGCTCTCATTCCCATACCCATTGAGAGAGAGAATCTCTGCTTCAGAGGACTCACTGACCTCATCCAGGAGAGCATTTACATAGAGGCACAGTCACCTGGAAAGATCCCTGGGACTGGAAGAAGGGCATCTGCCCCTCAATTGTGCTTCTGGAGCTTCCTTGTTCCCGAACGAATTCTCTTTCTCAGAGTCTCAGTTTTCTTATCTCTAAAATGGACCCATTGGATAGATGGCACGATTAAAACAGAGCTAGATTTGGAGTCAGAGCACTTGCCGTTCCACTTGCTACCTGGGTGACCTTGGGCAAGACACTTCGTGTCCTCCAGCCTCAGTTTCCCTATCTGTAAATTAGTAGACTCCACTAGCTGACCTCTGCAATTCCTTTTAGCTCCAAGTCCTGTGTTCTTCAAGGTCACATGGCACAGTGGAGAGAACATTTGGGATGAGAAAGTCCTGAGTTCAAGTCTCACCTTGTGTCACAGTGTGTCACTGTAAGCCACCTAACTCCTGTTTCCTCACATGCAAAGTAGGGATAATAAGAACACTGACTTGCTTCTATGACATCATGGGTGTATGAGGACTAGATGTGGGATTTCATCGGCAAAGGAGCCAGTTGGGCGAATTCTGCCGATTCTGTTCAGCATCTTCTCTGCAACTTGAGAATGTCCTGGAGAACTGGGAGGCTGAGAAAGGTGCTCAGGCTCACCAGCACCAGAGGCAGTGCTGGAACCCCGACTTTCCTGGAGTCTAAGCTGGTTCTCTGTCTGCCATCTGAAGATGTGCAAGTGGGATTCATCACCACCATCAGCATTCCCTTGTAAAACAAAGATCAGCGGTATCCTTTCATAAATCTTTTTTGTTTCATCCCAGCCGTTTCCAAGATACATCTTTCCCTTTTTCCCACTGAAGAGCTTGTGCTTATGTGGCGCTTTAAGGTTTGTCAAACACCTGAGAAATATTCTCTCATTTGGTCCTCATAATGACCTGAGAGGGAAGTGCTATTCTCTTCATTTTACAGATGGGTAAACTGGGGCAGAGTGCTTAAATATCTTGCTCAGTGTCTCACACACAGCTAGTGTCTGAACTCACATTTTCCTGACTCTTGTGTCATCCAGCTGCCCAAACATCACCATCAAACCATCAAGATCTGAAATCAATCCTATCTGTTGGCCGGCCTCAGCATCTGTTTTGTGTGTTGTAATCCCCACGTGAGGATGAGGGATAAAAATGAGTGATGCTGGGAAGAATCAGGAGCAGGGAAAGCATCCTCCAGCAGGTGCCGGGGGCAGAGATGTCGAGATCAAAGGTCACGGGATGGCTGACTGGTACCCACCTGCAGGGCAGCCCCGCATGGGCACAGACAGCTGGGGTTCTGAAGGGCTTCTGGTTCCTATCGAGGAGAACCGGACAAGCTCTTTGTACCGAACACGGCAAAGCTTTCATGCTCTTTGGCCAAAGGCTGCTCGTAGGCAATTTCCAGAACCGGAACGTCCCAGAAATGGACCATGTTGGGAGTTCAGAACCAGCCCTAGCGTGGAAAACGGCCCAAAGCTTGAGGCAGCTTGGGGGAATGTGGGCCCAGGGCCCAGCGTTCCCGAGCGGAGCTCAGGTACTGAGTCATCACATCCCAGCAGCACCGAGGCCACCAGAAATCACGGTCAGTGAGTGCAAGAGAGAGACCCTAACCCAACAGCTGTGGGTTACAGAGCTTCTGAAGTCAGTCGTGGCCCCTGGGAGAGGTAACTTAAAAATATTTCTGAGATAAACAGCAGCCATTTTGGGAAAAATTAGCTGGGGGTTGGGGTGGATCAGAAGAATTAATTTCAAACTTCAGGATTCAAGGGGTCAGGACAGAGCAGATCCTGAAACAGTGAGAGTTAGGCCCTTGGGGATGGGGGCAGGGAGACAGAGACAGACAGAGAGACAAAGACAGTAACAGAGAGAGATAGAGACAAAGTCAGAGACAGAAAAAGAGACAGGGAGATCAGAGGCAAGTGTGAGCTGCAGGAGGTGGGTGGCTAATTGTGGGAACTCAGGGGTACCCAATAACCCAATAACAGTTTTACCTCTGGGTAATGGCTAATAAAAGCTGACATTTTTATAGCACTCCGAGGCTTGCAAAGCACTTTACACAGAGCATCTCATTTGATCTGTACGTCAGCCCTGTGAGTTAGGTCCTATCATGACCCACATTTTATAGCTTAAGGAAACTCGGGAGGGACGTAGGCCTTGGGGGGCCCCCACCCTCCCATGTGGCTGCATAGCACAGTCTAGTGTACTTTGCCTTGAAAGAGTTCATCTAAACTCCCAATTTCCAGCTAAACACCTAAGTAGCCTGACCATGTGGCGGTGAATGTTTTGGCCTTGGCAACTTATGGAGTAGAATCAAATGTTTTTTGTTTTTAAATCCACAAACAACAAAAACCACGGAGTCTCGTGTTCTCAGCAGCTCGCAGCCGGTTGTGGATCCCAGCCCATAACGGAACATTATTCTTGCAAGCCTGGACGTTTCTTTGGCATTTGTGCACTGACCATTTGAATACAAACTTGATAGTGGTGAGAAAGCAGGCGTTTGAGCTGGGAGTTGATGATGGCTTTTTCCAAAGTTGGATCAATGCTTTTTGCTTTGAATGCCTCAGTCATTTACCAAAGTTACTCCTTCCTTGTGAAATCCTCTCTTATGGCAGAGAGAAAACACATGGTTAATCCCACTCAGGACCTCACTGCCTTGCCAGGTGGGTCTTTACATCGCTCCTTTATTGTGCCCGTTTTTCTCTTGGTTTTGCTTCCCTCACCCTGCAGCCATGTGCGAGACGTGTTTCTCAGAGTCCCAGAATTTCAGGGGTGGATGGGGCCTCAGCCTCTGGCTAGTTCAAACTGTACTGAAAAAAAAAAAACAGGAATCCCCACTAAAACACACCTGAGAGAGGTTTACCCAGGCTTTGCATGAAGGAAAAACTCACTCCTTCTGAGGCAGCTCTTTCCAGTTCTAATTTTTGGGAACATTTCCCATAAATCAAAACTAAAAATCACTTCTTTGTGATGTACACACTGCTCCCAGATCTGTCAAACAGAACAAGACTAAGTGGAAGCTTTTCTTTTTATTATTATTATTAAAACTTTTTATTTGCAAAACAAATGTATGGGTAATTCTTCAACATTAACCCTTACAAAGCTTTCTGTTACAAATTTTTCCCCCCTAGTCCCCATCCCTCCCCTAGATGGCAGGATATCCACTACATGTTAATTATGTTAATATACTTGACAAATTGAATATATGGATACATATTTTAAGTGGAAGCCTTTCATCAGTTGGAAGACATATATCATGTCCCACTCTCCCCCCTTGAGCCTTCACTTTTCCAGGAAAAAGACTACTGGTTCCTCGACTCATCCTCATCTGGCATGAGGCCTTTGATCATTCTGGCTGCCCACTTCTGGATCCTCTCCAGCGTATAGGGGCTCTTTCCAAAATTAGGATACACAGACCTGAAAACAGGACTCCAGATGGGGCCCAAGTAGGGTACAGGACAGCAGACTGTAACCTCTCTAATCCTGGAAGTGACCGACCTCATATCCAGTCCAAGTTTGTACCAGTTTTTAAGCAGATATTCATGCACTTCCCTTCCAATGAGGTTACAGTCTCTGAAGCTCCAGATTTTCTTCATATAACCCACTGTTTAGCCATCATCTTCCCTGTTGCACTGATGACATTGATTTCTTAAACCCAAGCTTCAAACTTTACATTTATCCTTCTTCTATTTGACTTTGTTAGATTCATCCCATTTTTTTTAGTCTGGCACAGTCTTCTGGGTCATCTAAGAAATATATCATCTCTCCTAAATTTGGATTATCTGTAAATAGGATAAGCAAGCCCATTAAGCCTTTCTCCAAATTATTGATCCTACATTATTCAACAAGCGTGCCAGACACATACTCTGAGGATACAAATAGAGGCTTAAATGCTAATGGGGAACACATAATGGGAATAATAGGAGCACATACAATGTATACAGAGTAGAAGGAAGGTCAAGTCTGAGGGGGAAACTCAATGGTCTGAGGTGGGGATGCGGGAAGGTCTCAGAGAATAATCTCAGAAAAAGCCCAAGATATAAGCAGAAAGACAAAGGGGGAGCTGAGCCTTCCAGGCTGGGGCACAGCTAGTTCTTTTCCTTCATTTTTGGATGAGGACACTGAATCCCAGGGCATTTAACCCACTTGCCAACCTTGCCCACACAACACGTGTTTCTCTGTAATGTTTTGCAAACCAGCTTGTATTCAAAAGCAGTGTTGCCCTTGGCTGCTGCATCTCTCCCCTTGGCAAGGAGATGACGTATTTACTGGATGAGTTGGTTTCTGGTTCTGTTTGCTCTCCTTGTTGGGGCAAAATGTGTCTAGTCCAAGGAAGTTTTAAAAAGGCCCTTATTTCAGTCACTTTGTTTTGGGAATGTTTTGAGGATCATTTGTCCAGGCTCAGTTTTGCAAGCAGATTCACAGACTTTCCTTAAGCTTGACAACAAATACATCATGCTAGTGACTGAGGGAGATGACATTTAAGAAAGCATCTTTTCAGGAGTTATCGCTCTTACAAAATGAATTGCTGCATTTGTGTCTGGACATTTCCTGGATGCTCTTGTCTCTTATTTATAGGGTTTGGTTTATATGATAATCCAAATGTGGGGGCAGCAGATTCCTTTGAAATGATGAATGGAGAGACATGGACTGGGCTAAGAGCCTTAGAGAATTATAATTAGCCGATTTGAAGATGGGACAAGTTGAAAGGGAGATTGGAGGGAGTAGACTGCTGCTGCTCATCTTGCAGGGCACAGGACTAGGAATACGTTGATGTGGATTCTACTCCTGATCTGCTACAAACTTGCTATGTGATCTTTGGAGACTTGATGTCTCTCTTTGAGCCTCATTTTCTCTTTTTATCAATTAAGAAACTCCTTCCACCAATGTAGATGTGCATCTGGATAATTTGTGGACTTTGACAGTTGCCCTAAATATTGAGAAATTAAGTGATACCCATGGTGATTCAGACAGTAGAAGAATGAGACAGAACATAAAGCCAGATCATTTTGATTCTTTGGCTGGATCACTGTTCACTGTACAACACTGCCTCTTTCCTTATATATTAGACAGGAAGAATAATTTCTTCAGATCACTTTAGAGCTGGAAGAGACAATACAGACTTATGGTCCAACAACCTTATTTTATACATGAGGATACTGAGGTCCAGGGAGATTAAGCCATTTATCCAAGGTCATCACAAGATGGTAAGGGGCTCTGAGTCCATGTCATATGAGGCTGGTTGAAAGAACTGAGCATGTTGAGCCTGGGAAAGAGAAGATGCAAAATGAGCATGATGGCTATTAAAAGACTTGAAAGGCTGTCAGATGGAGGATGAATGAGATTTGTTCTATTTGGTCTCCAGGATTCAGACCCAAGAGACATGGATGGATGTTCCAAAGAAGCCAGAGACTCAGTGTCAGGAAAAAACCGCTAACAGTGAGAGCTCCCCCCAAATGGGATAGGCTGTCCTAATTTCCCAAATGTAAAATACAATGCCCCACTCATCCTCCCTTAGGGGTGTTCAAGCTCAGCTTGGGTAACCTCTTGCCAGATCCATTATAGTGCATAGAAGGCTACCAACAGTCCTTCTGTGATTTTGTATAAAGGGACTAATGCTTAGAGTATGATTTGTATCTTGGAAGGCAGCCTGATGATATTCACACTTCAGTACCTACATTTTTGACAAATGCTATAGACAGATGATGAGTTTTGCTTGAAATTAACTAGAAGGAACAAATTGGTCCGAATTGCCTTCCAAAAACTGTGTAGTGCTTCCATTGATGCCAAATCCTTTTTTCCAGATTGCCTTTTTGTTTATTTTTTTGTTTATGAAAGCTTTTTATTTATAGAACATATGAGTAATTTTTCTACATTGACCTTTGCAAAATTTTCTGTTCCAAATTTTTCCCTCCATCCCCCCATCCCCTGCCTAGATGGCAGGCAGTTTAATACATGTTAAATATGTTGAAATATATGATAAATCCATTATGTATACTTATCTATACAGTTATCTTGTTGCACAAGAAAAATCAGCTCTAGAAAGAGAAAAAAAACAATCTAAGAAGGTTGATGTCAAATCCTTAGCAAAAATTCATCCTTTTAAAAGCAATATTCTTTCCATGAAGCTTTATGACTGGGGATCATGGAACACCATCATCCCAGTAGAATTAAAATATCCATCAACTCAATGAAAAATGGAAAGTTGTTATGGTGGGAATAAGTAGATTGTAATAACTTTTCATTGTTGGTGCTGTGGTAGAAATAACACTGGCTTTGGAGTGTAGAATTTGGTGCCTATTTCTTTATTTGTTACATATCTGGCCTTGGAAGATCCTTTAATTATCTGATACTCAGTTTTCACATCTGTAAAATTGACTAGAACAGGGATCGCTTCTCAGAACGAAGTTTCTAAATGTAAGACACAAGTTGACTAAGATTATGAAGGAAACCATTGCTATTAGAACACAGTGATAACAATATTAAAAAACAAACAAATCTAATTTCAGATATTGAAGCCTTGTAATAGATGATTTTTAAGGTCTCTTTGAATTCTAAATCCTATGAAGCAGTGATAGTGAGGAAGAATTGGAGAAGATAACCTCCAAGAAACCTGCAAAGATATAGAGGAACTGATGCAAGGGAAATAAGCAGAGATCCAAGTCATACAATGGCAACAATAGGGCTAAGACAAACAAATTGGAAAGACTTAGGAAAGAACTCTGATCAGGATAACGATCAATTATGATTCCAGAGGACAAATGATAAAATCTGATTCAGAGTGCAGAAACACACACATATTTCTATAAATTTATATATACATGAAAGATGGCCAATGTAGAAATTTGTTTTGCTTGACTCTATTGGGTAGCTAGGTGGTACAGTTGATAAAAGTGCTGAGCTTTTAATCAAAAAGACTCATCTGATATCATTTAAATCTAGAAGATTACCAGCTGTGTGACCCTGGCTAAGCCAATTCACCCTATTTGCCTCAGTTCCTCATCTTTAAAATGAGCTGGAGAAGAAAATGACAAACCATTCCTGTGTCTTTGCCAAGAACACCTCCAACGAGGTGATGGAGAATTAGACATAACAAAAATGACTGAAGAACAAGAAGCGCATGATCCTGGTGGAAGGTCAGAATCAAAGGGAAAGAAGATGGATTGGAAAAAAAAGATGGAAAAAGATAGCTTTTAAGACACTTTTGACTGATGAAGTCATGTATGATGTATGTGAAACCCTTTGTCAGCCTTAAGTGCTATAACATGTTAACTCTCATTATGACGAAGTAATACGATCATTTGTTTTTGTTATTGTTCTCCAGCCTAGATTGTTTTTAAAGTTCCTTTTGGCCAAGTCCATAAATCCTGAGATCACAATTTCGGGCTGGGACCTGAATTTACTCTTGACAGTCTGAGGATTCAGTTTGCTCTTCCCTAATATCTTCCTCTTGTATCTTATGGTTTCATCCACATGGAATGTTGTTCTCAGACTATCGATTCTTACCCAACTGACCTTGCTGTCCCCTCCCCAGACTCTCTCTCTAGAGCTTCCTGTTCCCAAATTATGAGCTTGGGTTGGAGGATCAGGCAGTGGGAAAACTAAGTTGATGGATGAACATGCTCTGTTGTATTTTTCTGGTCCCACCAAGCTGTCTTAAGAAAGCTAGATTTTAGTAAGTACTTACTATGTGCCAAGCACAGTGCTAGGAATGAAGAACCCAGAAAAAGCCAAAGAACAACTGCCCTCAAGGAGCCTGACATTTACCAGAGAAAAATCCATGTACATGGGGATGGAAGATGACCTTAGAGATGGGGGCACAAACAATTGGGAGTGAGGGGGGGCACAAAAACCTCTTGGAGAAAGTGACCAGGAATTATTTGCAGTGGACACGAGAAAGGAAAGCATTCTGGACATAGGGAATGGTCAGTGTGTAAGGTATGGCAGGAAGGGCAATGCAGAACTCCTCTGTAGAAGACACAGGAAAGAGGAGAAGAATAAAATATAAAAAGCCTGGAAATACAGAAGTAGCCCTGGGTGTGAAGAGCTTTTAACAACCAAAGAGTTTCTCTTTGATGAGAGAGATAGTAGGGAACCATTGGAAGCAGTGTGGGACATGATCAGATCCAGGTCAGTGGGAAATCACTTTGTCGGTGAAAGATAGCACTGGGGAAACAGCACTGGATGATAAGGGTGTATTTGACAGATGGAGAAGTCTCCAACTTTGCTCGTTCTATTTTTAATTTGAGGATTTACGGTAAAATTTGACAAAAACTGAGCCAGATGAAGTGGCTGAGGGGTAGATGTTGCTCTCTCCTTCAGTGGAAGAATAATCCCTGGACCGTTGAGTCATTTAATTCATACCCCAGCTCTAGTTATGATATAATATACAAAATATAAAAATACAGGATTCCAGGGAAAGCAGGTCTGTTTAGAGTTCTTAAAATAGCAAAGAGATGATGGCACCCAAAAGAAAAACGCAAATTGTGTTTAAGAAAGTGACAAGCTATGAAGGATATTAATGGTGGGCTTATCTCTTTCTGAGGAACTAGGCTATCTGGTTGGAGAGTACCCAGAGGGAAAGTGCCCAATCCTACAGTTTAGCTGGTTGTGGAGAGGGAGGGCAACCCAAGGGAAAACCTCCCACACTTAGAACTGCTCAAAGGTGAAATGAGCTGCTTGGAGAGGGAGCTTGAGACCCTGTGGAGGTCTTTGACCCAAGGCTGAATGGCCTGCTGGCTGTCCTGGCAGAAGACATTCTTCATCAGATACAGGATGCATTAGGTGATCATGAAGTCTCTTCCTCTCTGGGATAATGGTATTCTTTAAAGCCATTTAGGAGACTACTTAAGTAAACTGTGAAATCTCTATGAGCAAGATTGCCTGGCAGCAGCTCTGTAGAAGCAGGGGGATGGACCAGATGACCTCAGGAGGCCTCTTTCTACTCTTTCCACTCTGATCCAGTGCAGCTTCCGGTCACATCCTCAGCTACCAAGCAAGTGGCTGAGATGATTTGGCAGCAAGCTACAGCTAGAGCGCTGGAAACTTTTCTCACTCTTCATCCCATAGGAAAGTCCTCTGCCCCTTTATTTTCTTTCAGAATTTCCCCATATTGATTGGTTGAAGGAACTGGCTATGTTTAGCCTGAAAAAGAGAAAGTTGGGGGGCATCTTTGACAAAAAGCCAACCTTGAGTACAGGAAGATCTGTCCTGTGGAGGAGGGAACAGATTTGTTCTGTTTGCACCCAGAGAAGAGTCAAGACCACGAGAGGCAGTTGCAAAATGAAAGATTTAGGTGAATGCCAGGAAAAACCCAATCCAACCCAAAGAAAGCAAGTACCTCCCAATGGGTGCTGTGCAAAGGTGGACTGGGCTGCCCCTAGAGTAATTCCCTTCCTGGGAGATCTTCAGGCAGACTGTGGGATATCTGTTATTTTTTTAAAATTTCTTTCTTTTTTTTTATTAAAGCTTTTTATTTTCAAAACACATGCATAGATAATTTCCAATATTCACTCTTGCAAACCCCTGTGTTTCAAATTTTTCCCCCCTTGACCCCACCCTCTCCCCTAGACAACAACTAATCCAAAATATGTTAAACACGTGCAATTCTTCTATATATTTTTTCCCACGATTATAATTCTACATAAGAAAAATCAGATCAAAAAGGAAAAAAAAACAAGAAAGAAAACAGTGCAAGAAAACAATAAAAAATGAAAATACTATATATGATCCATACTCAGCAGGACATCTTTCCAGCTTGGAATAAGAGGGATGCTTTTCCTGCCCACATTAGACTGAATGATCGCTGAGCGCCTTTCTAATTCTGAAAACCATCGATCCTGTCAAGTTACCCTTTATTTTCTCACTTAAAGCCATGGGAGAAAGTTATGACCCTTATTAAGTGCTTCTTGACTGACTGACTACCTCAGTAATCAAGGTGTCACACTAGACCACCCTTTTCCAAATTTATGATCCTAATGAATGTATTTTTGAGTCATTTTGTTGTTTCTGATGATCATGAGTCTTTTAAGCTTTGTTTTGTTTTAACCAAGGAAAGAAAATTTAAATTTAATAGTAAAATAATACTGGTTGAGTGGTAGAAAGCTGTTCTTAGTGTCAGAAAGGCTTAGGTTGAAGTCTTGTCTTTAACACACATAGGCTGTATGACCCTGGACAACTCGGGCATCTTCTCAATGCTCTATACAATTTTCTGAGGCTCTGGGTTGTAGAAAAATAATGCCCTTTGCAGTATTATTACTGGGGTCCTCTCTCTACCAGCAAAATCACAGGTTCCATCACTATCCCTCTCCCTAAAAAGTAATAGATATTTGAAAAAATCATAATGTTCTTTTAAAAATTAATCTGAGAATTTAGTGTCTCAGATTCACAAACTATCATTATATCCCTTGGAAGGCCTATGTCTTTTTTTTTTTTTTTTTTGCTTTTTGCTGAGGCAATTGGGGCTAAGTGACTTGCCCAGGGTCACACAGCTAGGGAATGTTAAGTGTCTGAGACCAGATTTGAACTCAGGTCCTCCTGACTTCAGGGCTGGTGCTCTATCCACTGTGCCACCTAGCTGCCCCAGGCCTATGTCTTTTTAAAAATAATAATAACTTTTTATTTTTCAAAATACATGCAAAGATAGTTTTCAACACTTACAAAACTTTGTATTACAGATTTTTCTCCTTCTCTCCCCATTTCCCCCTGCCCCTAGACAACAAGTAATCCCACAGAGATTAAACATATGCAATTCTTTTAAGTATATTTCTACATTTATCATGCTGCATGAGGAAAATCAAATCAAAAGGGAAAACATGAGAAAGCAAAAAAGCAAGCAAACAAACAACAAAAAAGGTGAAAACATTATGTTGTGATCCACATTCAGTTCCTTCTGGATGCATATGGATCTCCATCACAGGTCTGTTGGAACTGACCTGAATAACCTCACTGTTGAAAAGAGTCACATCTGTCAGAATTGATCATTGCATAATCTTGTTGCCATGTACAACGATCTCCTGGTTCTGCTCGTTTCACTCAGCATCAGTTCATGCAAGTCTCTCCAGGCCTCTCTGAAATCGTCCTGCTGGTCGTTTCTTACAGAGCAATAATATTCCATAACATTCATATACCATAATTTATTCAGCCACTCTCCAATTGATGGGCATCCCTTCAGTTTCCAGTTTCTAGCCACTACAAAAAGGGCTGCCACAAACATTCTTGCACAGCTGGGTCCCTTTCCCTCCTTTAAGATCTCTTTGGGACATAGGCCCAATAGAAACATTGCTGGGTCAAAGGGGATGCACAGTTTGACAGCCTTTTGGGTATCTTTCCAAATTACTTTCCAGCAGGTCTATGTCTTTCTAAACCAAAGCTTCTTAGACTATGGGTTGCAACCCCAAATGGGATCATGAAATGAATGTGGGAGCACAGAGAGTTTGACAACAATAAAACATTCACCAAGATTTAATCCTTTCTGTAAAAATAAACAAATATATTAGTATGCAAATTTATTTTCATCCTTAATACCTAGTAAATATATGTATGCTGAAGAATTGTTTTAAAATAAATATCTTGATGACTTATTATCAGTAAATATTTGATTTGTATACCTTTTTATATACCTATATACCTGGGGTTGCATAAAAACTTGTTAGGCAAAAAGGGGTCATGAGTGGAAAAAGTTTAAGAAGCCCTGATTTCCAAAGCATGTGTTCTACTGAAAAACTGTCAGGTGGATTCAGGTTTCAAAAAGAAATAATTCTGTTCTCAGAACCCTTTTGGTGCTCATTCACGATGATTTTTATATTTTTTTTTCCTGAATTTGAGAGAGCCTGGATTTATCTGAATAACTAATGCACTCATCTTCCCCTTTCTTTGATGCTATAGTTAAAAGCCAAGTGGAGGCTAGATGAAGGGAACAGAAAAGAAAAGGTGTAATTTTGCCTTAAATTCATGGCTATTGTTAGTAATTTTACAGCCAGATTGGGCCTGACAAATTGACCTGAATTGCTTAAATTGTAAGGAACTCCATTGGAGCCTTTGGCATCTTTCCTTGGCCTTAAGTACTCTCAAATCCTCTGAGAAATGGGTTTGAACTTTTGAGGTGGGGCCAGAATATAGGATGGAGAACGATGCATCTTATATTTTAGTTTCAAAGGAGAATTAGAGTTTTGGCCATCACAGGGAACTACACGAGACCTGAAGTCAGCATTTGACTTTTTTATGAGGGAATTAAGCAGGTTTTCATCAATTAATGGCACCGGCATGGAAATTCACCAGAGCCAGAAAGGCAAGAGTGTCATGGAGCCTCTTCCGGAGAGTCTCCCCATTTCTCACATCCTTGACTTTGTAGAATTAAACATGGAGCCTTGTGAAGAAAACATCATTCCACAATTCAGGAGCTTCCCTTTATCCTTGATGCAAATAAAATGAAAACTCATCTGGACAGGATGAAACGATGAAAACAAATGAACAATATTCAAAACAACGGAAGTCCAGGGTCAAGACGGTCCTTCCCCGGGCCTGTGCACCTATGGGACTCTCACCTCTGAGCCTTTGGTCAGACGGATCCCTCTTGCTGTTAAATTCCTAGGAGTGCATTAAAGCTTAGCTCGGAGCAGAGTCTACTGGAAAGACCAACGAAGGCTGAGTGAGGCTGGAGTCCCTGCTCTGCTGCTCGCTCCCCTGGTGACAGGAGTGGGCCCATTACTGACCTCACACTCACCATCTGGGAAATGAAGGCGTTTGGCTGGGGGGCTGCTAATGATAAATGTGTGCATTTCCTTGAGGGAAGTCTCCATGACCTATCCCTGTCGACAGGAGTCTTTCCCCTCAGATCTCCCATGACCGTCTAGTTTAACCTTTTAAATGCTCCAATCATGGCATGTTGAGCATTATAGCTGCCTGTCTTGGAATCTGATAGCCCTACTGGACTGTAGGGAGTTGGAAGGTCGACTCAAGTTGGAATTATTTCGTTCTTTGGCCTTCTATCCTCAGTGCCCAAAAGTCGTGCTTAATAAATGCTGGCTGATTAAAGGAGGAACTGGATTTTCTTAAAATATATTTCTTGAGGCAGCTAGGTGGTGCAGTGGATAGAGCACCAGCCATGAAGTCAGAAGGACCTGAGTTCAAATGTGGTCTCAGACACTTAACATTCCCTAGCTGGTGACTCTAGGCAAGTCACTTAACCCCAATTGCCTCAGCACATAAATACACACACACACACACACACATATTGTATTGACAACTGTATTTTTTTTTACTCCCAGTAGAAAGTCACTTAGACAATTAAATGGAAAAGAAGAGTGAATGCTGGACCTGGAATCAGGAAGACCTGAGTGAGCTTCCTGACTGAGCGGTCCTGGATAACCACTTAATAATCTCTCCCAGCCTCAGTTTTCCCACCTCTAAAATGGAGATAATACCAGCTCCCAGCTCCCCTTCAGAGCACTTTACCACCCTTATGGTCCTGTCTGTGCTGCCTGATGTATCTCCTGGAAGGTAGGGACTGGCTTTCATTATGGTCTTTGGACTCCCCTTTGTCCAGAGCAGGCAGTGAAGGGCTGAGACAGCTTTTCCTCAGGCTCCCAGCATGGTCCTCTCAAGGTTGTTTGGTTTACAACTATGCCTTTAGCACCAATACTGTCTTTATAAAAGAGAAATCCTGGACTTTTAGAAGTCTTCATTTGGACCAATTTCCCATTGATTATCTCCAGCTTCTCCAAAGTCTTGTGAAGTAAATTTATAGTCCTGGAATATTGGAAGAGAACTTAGAAATTATATACCCAAACCTTCTTTTTCATAGTGAAGAAAACAGGATCATAACAAATTATTATTACATGTCATCACATAATTGAATCCCATGTGAGATGCACACCATGGGTAGGAATCCCTAAGCTCCAGGCAGACTCTGAGGCGGGGGAACCTGACAGTTTGTTCTGGGTTCAGTTATGCCAGGAAGAGTACCTGGCCCAAAGAGTGGGGCTCCCTCCATCCCCTTTCTGGTCAGAGAAGTCAGCACCCTGGAATATGGACCCTGGGATGGGGCTGCCCCAGCTCCCTCCCCAGAATGGCTCCTTAAACTGGGCCTGGATTCTCACTTGAGACTTTCTCCCTCACTCTTTGGAACTCCCGGCACCGGAAATTCCACTCCCTTTACCCAGAATTACTGCAAAGAAAGAATGAATGAAAGACTAGAGTCTGTTTCTCAGGGGCCATGTGGTCTCACAGGGAAGAAGACCACAGGCCTTTCCTCTCCCAGCATCATCTCGCTGGCTGCCACTGAAGGAAGCCAAGTACAGAGAAGGAGGTGGAGGGATACTGATGGCCTCGGAAGCCAAAGAGCCTCCCCTCCTTCGCCTTGGGTTAGCCAGCTGCAATGGTGGAGGGTCTCCTCATTCTGGGTTGCTCTGGGGTACATGTTTTACACATCCCGACAATTTACTCAGTAGCAGGTTCCATATTGTTCTTCATGTGAAGAAGTTACATCTGTCAAGCAAGGGATAGAGTCAGCCCTCATGACAGAGCTCCATTATATTTAAAAAGGGCTAGTCCTTCCTCTAAATCAGGATGTAGCGTGTCAGCTTTGTTGTCTTTATTTACTTTTTACTCTTTACTTTATTTACTCTTTTTACTCTTTATTCACTCTTTGCCCTGATGAAACAAGGAACACCTTGAGAGCCCATACTGCTCCCTATTTGTCTGTACGCTGGATGACTAGGACAGAGGCTGGCACACAGTAAACACTTAATAAATGCTTGCAGATTGTG
Organism: Myrmecobius fasciatus; assembly: GCA_023553655.1. NCBI lineage: Eukaryota > Metazoa > Chordata > Mammalia > Dasyuromorphia > Myrmecobiidae > Myrmecobius > Myrmecobius fasciatus. The sequence continues at coordinate 144,414 of JAJPUD010002371.1, forward strand.
AGCTCCTTGAAGACAGGGACTGTCTCCTTTGTTCCTGGCACATAGTAGGCACTTAATAAATGTTTATTGATTGAATGGACTTTGGGAATTTCTGGAGCCCCAGTCACCACTTTCAGTTTAGTCATCTGTAAAACAAATGGGTTGGATGACATGACCTCTATGATCCTTTTCTTGTGACCAATTTTCTGAGGATTAGCCTTTAGTCAAGCTCTTCTCTAGTGCCTCCTGGTGGCATGGAGGGGAGCCTGCATTATCAAAGTGAGGGAAGTAGACCCATCTCTTCCAGGTCCTCCTAAATTGAAAAGGCTTTGATCACAAACAATCCAACGAAGCACTCTGTGCCTCCCACAGGAGAATCAGCCAACTCCTGCTTAGAAAGAAGCATTATGAATATGAAAATTGGTTAAGAGATCCATAAATTTTAAAAGGCAAATCTATTCTCTAAGCTGCTATTATCCTGAAATGACTTTTTTTTTTTGGTCAAGTATTGGTGCCTTTTGTCAAATGCAGAGATTTCCAATGGATGCCTTGGGAGAATTTTAATTTTAATTGCTTCCCCTCACAGTCAGTGAAAAACTAGTTAACATAATTCAAATATCCATATTCCACGGACATAATTCATGTAATACATTTATTTGCCAATCTCTCTAATATGGGTTTAATTTTTTTCCCTTGAGGCTAGATCATTTCTCACGTCCCCTCTCCCCTCCTTACTATACCATTACTAGACCCTGATGTCATCACTAAAATGATGGATTTTTTTTCCTGCTAGAAATTGTAAAATTTACCCAGAAGATTTAAGTTTATATAACTTGACAAGTTGATGAAATGTTTTAGTCACAGAAACAATGTTCTGGGAGTGTTGTGATGGATGAGTTCAAGACTTTTTTCTATTTTGGGGTTTCTCTGCCATCTTCCAAACAGTATTTGACCTTTAGTCATCAAGCTTCCGGGATAAGCCAAGAATATGATGTCGAGGCATCTCTCCAGTAGAATGAACTATCATGGGAGGAAGGGCATTCCCTGTTACTAGAGGCCTTTAAGAAGGGAGCAGAAGGGAAAGGTTTGTCAGACATGATGTAAAAGGGGTTCATGGATCAAGCGGGACTTTGGAATATGGGACCTCTTGTATTCTTTCCATTTCTGCCAATGTCTGTGTGAGCAAAGTGAAATGGAACAGAGGCAGTTCACTTAGAAAAGGAATTCTTAACCAGAAGGGAGGATGTTTGGATATAACTTTGAGAGGGTCTGTGAACTTGAATGAGAAAAATTATATTTTTATTTTCACTAACTTTTCATTGAAATTTAGCATTTCCTTTAATTATTTCAAATCAGTATTAGGAGAAGAGTTCCATAGGCTTAACAAGACTGCTAAAGGTGTCCATGAAACACAAAAAAGATTAGGAATCCCTGACCCTGAATCATGGACTTCAGAGCTAGAAGGAACCTTGGAAATTATCTTGTCCAACCCTTTTAAGGATCCTCACCCCAGGGAGTTTAGACCCAAAATAAATTTTATCCTTTATCCTAATCCTGGGTCTATAAATCACACACCTGGATATAACATATCATGTCGTATATCTAATATATCTGGATATAATATATCAAATTTGTATATATAATTCCTTCAGAGTTTGATTCTGACTTTTCATCAGGGAGTAAAGATAATCGTGGGTTCTTAGAGGTTATATTACCGATATGTGATCTCTGGCAATGTTTCACCAGATTGGAAGGATTTGGGGCACAGGCTAGGGGCTACTTGAGGATCAGAGGAGATAAAATTTGGAGAGAATAATCAGCTACTGGAAGTTTGGCCACCAGGTGATGAGATTTTCAGCCACATCTCTTGAAACCTGTTTAAGAAGAAACAAGGTGTCTGGGATCTGCTTGGACCGAAGAGAACAATGATCATTGAACTAACGCTTCCCTAAAACCCAATAGAGACGGCCCCCTCAAACTAAATCGACAAGATTCTGGGGTCCTAATAAAGATAGGACGATGGACCTGGAAGGCTTGATTTGTCTTATTGGCAAGAAGTGTCTGCCTTTCCCCATCCTTTCCAGGCAGTTAGGGAGGCTGAGCTCAGGGCTGGGCTACGGTCTGTGCAAAAGACCAAGGACTAGCATCAGCTGAGTGAGGGAGTCGGATCTGAAGCTGGGGAAGAAATAGTAATCAGTATGGCTGGATGAGGCGTGCTTACAGGGGAGTAATGTTTGAAGAAGGTTGGCTAGGTAGGAAGGGCTGGGGGGAAAGAGCTTTTTTTTTAATCTTTATCCCTGGAGACAATAGGGAACCTTTGGGTGACATGGGCAGTCAGGCCAGCACTGTAGGAAAATAGCTACCTTTATTTATGTGTGTGTGTGTGTTGTGTGTTGTGTGTGTATTGTGTGTTTTGTGTATGTTTTGTGTGTGTGTGTTGTGTGTTGTGGGGGTGGTTAGAGAGTAAGGGGAAGACTTGAGCATTTAAATAAAAACAAGTTTCAGGTAAAAGGCAATCTGGGAAAGTAAAGGCAGGGAAAAGCCAATGACCAGGAGATGAGAAGCAACGTGCAGAAGTCCCTTGGGGTCTGTGGTTTTTGCTTCCCATTCATTGCTCTCTGGAGTGACCTTAACCAGGCTTCCTGGTTACCAGTAAAAGGGGGATGGGGGTGGTGAGAGACCCTCTATAGACTAGAAGCGTCATTTAATGGAAAGTAGCCTAATGGCCATCCCAGAAATGGAGTCAGACTTCCCAAGCCTAGCTGGAGATTATGTCCATACTCTGGACCAGCAAAGCAGCCATTTGGCAAAAGGAGAAGTGTTGTGAAATCACAGTGGGTGTCTGCTAAAGGCTCAAAGGCCAACTGATGAGCAGGGCCCTCGGTGACCTGGATGAGTGGGAGGGAGGACTGTTCCTTCCCTTCCAGTGCAGATTGTGGAGAGAATCCCAGTTGTTCTGAGTGTGGGGCTGGATTCTGGCTCACCCATGGGAGCTGGCTGGGCTTAGGAAAGGCCGGAGGAGGAGCTGGAGATAAATAACTGAAAACATAGGGTCTGAGGAGCAAGAGCAGAAGCAAAGTTCTGTGACAATTAGCAGATATCAGATCATTGCTTGGCAACATTCCCAAATGGCAAAGGGCTGCTATCAGGAGGCAATCAATAATGTTTCTCTTTGGCAACAATTCTCCATCCTGCTGTCCCACCGGAGCCCATGAATCATCCCCCAAGGATTGTCAAGTGGGTGCTCAGGGCAGGGCTTTACTCTTTTAGTTTTATTTGCAATAGCACAACTATAGGAAGAAATGGAAAAATAGAGGGCAGGAGCTTGGAGAGGAAAATGTCTCCATGAAGTCATCGGCTTGGAGCTCCTGGAAAAGGGGATGTCTTTCCGCTCCCCTGGGCTCCAGCACCATCCCTGTAACTTTCCCGGCCAGGACCCCTCCCGGGCCGCCGTTGAGTTCTTCCCCCACTAGAAGGAAAGTTTCTTCAGGCTAGAGAAGAGATCTGCTTTTGTCTTTGTATGGTCCCTGGTGTTCAGAAGGCTTGGCACATAATATGAGCCTGACAAATGCTTTCTTCATTTGTCCCTCAATGAGTAACACACTCAGTTTCTCTCCTTGCTTCTCCAAACAGATTTTCTTGGGGAGTGGGGTGCAAATGGAGAGGAACACGGCACCTGTGAGAAGGTTGGAACCAGTATGTTAGAAACCAGGCGTTTATAACCAGGAATATTAGAGGAACCTGGGCCTTGGTGGGTGTGTTGGGAGTGGGGAAGATGGGCCATTCAATGAGCAAGAGTGAGATAGCTGATGGACAGCTTGAGTGATCCATGGGTATAGAGGCAACATCAGGAGAATGGGAATCTCCCCCTCCTCCATGGAGCAGACTCTCTGTGGTGGAAGATGAAGACGTGGCCAGGAGTCTCCCAGTATAATTGGAGGTAAAGGGGGAGTTCAAGGGGTGCTGGAGAGAACCCACACATCAGGGAGACCACAGGCACACCAGTAGGGTACGGGGAGTCAGTTGGCCAATGAACGTTGACCTGGAACTTACCAGGTGCCGGGCATTGGGCTAGGGCTGGGACGAAGGAGATTCCGTATATGGATGAAGGGTCGGGGCAAAGGGCCAGGAGGTCTGGAAGCAGCCCGGCCATGGCAGAGAATGCCCTTGGAGTACCTTAGACCAAGATCCTCGGAGCCTCGGATGTCAGTGGAACCAGTTTTACTGAGGAAAACACGGCCATCATGGTGTGGCTCAAAAGCAGCCACCTGTACTTTCTGGCCATTTAAAAGCTTCCATGAATCTGTCATAGAAGGTCTGCCACATGCACTACTTTGGGTCCCGCAACACCACCATGGGATTGGCCACCTGGTCTCATTAGCTCTCAGGCTCAGGGCCTGAAGCCAGGAAGCCCTGGCTTCCAATCTAGCCATGTCATCCTGGCAAGTCACTTGACCCCTGCCTGCCTCAGTTTTCTCCTCTGTAAAATGGAGATAACATTCATAGGGTAAATTATTAGGGAAAATCGAAGAGAATGGTGATGTGCAGCCAGATGGATGATCCCCGGTGTTTGTTCCTCAGTCCATACACCTAGTTGTTCATATCTAGACATACATATACATGTGTGGCTACATGAAGCCAGATAGGGATGCATATGTCCGATACTGCAAAGGGACAATGAATGGGGAAGCCCAGAACTAAAAGAGAGGTGAGAGCTCAGCTCTAGAAGGGGCTGGACCACAGAGCTAGTGCTAGAAGGAGGGCCATTGAGGTATTCTCCCTGGTGTTGTTGGGTCACACTGAGCCACGGAGCATTTCCAAAGAGTTCTAAGTGAAGATTGCTCAGAGGGGACGTGGCAGGAACCCAAGGAGTGGGGGAGGTTACAGAGTTATAGGAATAGATTCCACATGGGACACAGTAAGAATTATTCTGAGTTGTTTTGGTGCAGAAGAAGCACCGGAGGAAGCTGTGGTGGGAGCTTGTCTGATACATTTTCATGAGAAAAGGTAAAACTGATAGTACCCAGTGGGGATCTTGTCCCAGGAGCCTCTTAAGAAATGATGCCATCAGGGTAGCCAGGTGGCACAGTGGATAGAGCACCAGCCCTGAAGTCAGGAGGATCTGAGTTCAAATCTGATTTCAAACACTGAACATTTCCTACCTGTGTGACCCTGGGCAAGTCACTTAACCCCAATTGCCTCAGCAAAGAAAGAAAAAAAAAGAAATGATGCCATCTAGTGACAACTACCCAAGCAGCCTGGCCAAGGTCCTTGGCTTCCCTTTAAGGCTCAGAGAGATGAATCTGACTTTTGTTAATGGCATCAAGCATCCTACCTCCATTGTCAATGGCCCCTTCTCCCCATCTACCTTCTCAGGTCCTTAAGGCCGGGGACCATGTCTGACATGGCTTTCCCAACTTATTTTTCTATTACTTTTAATTTGTGCATTGAATGTTCTGCTCAATCAATCAGTTTCCTTTACATAGCTATTGCCGTACGCTCCGAAGGCTGGTGCTGGCTGTTGGAGGGACAAAGACAGGACTGAAGCCAAAGATGGCTTGTGCTGAGCTGGCACTCTATCCCCTGGCGTGCCCCGCTTGGCACAGGCTTTCCCTAACAAGATTCTCTCTCACCTCTGCATCTGAGAACCCTCAACTTCCTTTAAAGCTCAGGTTACATGTCACTGGCTACAGAAAGCCTCCTTATTGAGCTTTCTCTTCCTTCTCATCTCCTATTGGAGATGTATCTATGGTTATGTATCTATCCTGTTCTAGCTATCTCACCTACAAGTATCTATCCTGTTCTATCTCACCTACAAGGCAATGTATGCTTCCGAGGGCAGAGAATGCTTCTCATCACAACCATTATTTTGAATTTTGAACATAGTAGATCCTTAATCAGTTCTTGCCAATTTGGATTATTCCTTCTTCCGTGGCAAGCCAAGCCCCGTACATGGGAGCTACTAAGAAACTGTTGATTTTAATTGTGAGATGTTTGAACATCCCTTAGTCCCATATCATCAATTGCTTATTGGATGTTTCAAGCTGGATGTCCTGTAGACACATTCATCATGTCTAAAACTGAACCATTATTTTTGTCTCTCAAAGCCACTGATTTTCCAAATTTCCCTCCTGCTGTCAAGGGTACCACTGGTCTTCCTGTCACAAACCTCAAGTGTTCTTCAGAACTCCTCATTCTCACTCACCCAACTTAGCCAATCAGTTGTGAAAACATGATTTCGTTCTCCACAACATTTCTCCTCCATTTCCCCTTCCGTCTTGCACAGAGCTATGGTTCTACTTTAGACCCTTGTCGCCTCCCAACTGAACGAGTCTGGTAGCCAACCAGTTGGTCTCATTTCCAATTTATCTGTCACACTGTTACCAACAAAAGCTATTTGTTTTCACTAAATCAACCCAGCTGTAACATTTTCACTTTCCATCCAAAGGAAAGGACACATTTTTATATCAAAGTCATTTCCTCATCAATTGTTCCTAGAGTGAAGCTAGGTTTCCCACTAAATCAACTAGACCAGAAATTGTAGATGAGAGCCACAAAAAAATTCAGGAGGGAAAATGAATTTCTGATGAGATTTATCAGCATCCACTCACTGACCAGATTGCCAATAAGCAAGGTTATTTCAAAGTTTAACATACATTTCTGTAGTTCTGTTAATGAATACTTCCTATTGTTTTAAATAAACCCAACATTTCCAAAGTGTATATTTCTCCTAAATGGTCTTAGCAAGTTTATAAACTAATCTGTAGAGCTCGACCTCTTTCTCTTGTTAGTCAAGGCTTCTCATTTCCTCAGTGGGAGAGGAACCTGCCCTCCATTGTTAGCTCCATATGGTTGGGGGAGGGAACAAGGACAGATTTTCCTCAGATTAGATTAGGAAGAGACCTCAGCATCCACCTCATCCAGTTTTTCCACTTCACAAATGGTGAAACAGTAGCCTAGAAATGGGAAAATGATTTGCTCAATGCCAACTAGTTCTAAGTCCATGGTTGTAAGCCAATGATGCTAGGGTTAGGATGAATCGATCTTCAATTTTATGAAAACCAAGGCCTAACTAAAATTAGGATGTGGAATTGGGGAATCAACCAACAAATACTTACAGAGCACCTACTATGTGCCAAGCCCTTGGGATATAATGACAATAGCTAGCAGCTAGCATTTGTTTGGCAATGTAAGGTTTGCAAAGTGTTTAAAAACATTATCTCATTTTATCATCATAACAACCCTGAGATATAAATATATTTGAGGAAACTGAGGCAGGCAGAGGTTAAGTGACTTGCCAGGAAGGGCAAGCTAGGACAGTCAGGGAATCTGAGACTGAATTTGAATGCAGAGATTCTTGAGTTTGAGTTCAGTGATCTATATGCTAAGATACCTCCTAGCTGCCTCCACGAAAGTGTCTGACTTCAAAGAGCCTATTTTGGACAATGGGAACAATAATAACATTTGTCTTCCAGGACTGTTGGGGAAAGCAGATGAGATAATGCATGATAAGTGCTTTGTAAGCCTTAGAGAAATATATAAACACTACATCTTATTATCAGAGGAAGACAACACTGGATTTGGGATCAGAAGCATCCTGGCTTTTCTATCTAAGGCAGAGAATTTCCTTCTCTTTGGAATTCAGTTATTTTTTCATGTAATAAGAAGAGATTGGACAAAACAACTCTTTCCACCTCTGGAGTCTATTTAGGGCAAGATCCACTCAGAAATGGACAGTCCCCGAGAAAAGACTTACCCGACCATTGGACCTCATCTCCGTCCCCTGCCCTGAGCAGATCACATCTGAGATGATATCCAGGCACATGGACACACTGTCCAGAATTAATGACAGAATGTTTATAGACTTATTTAAGGTACAGAAAGGGCTTTTCTCACACAAATATGCACAAGCAGATAGGCACAGTATCCAATTTTGACACCATATTTTAGAAAAAGTCTAGTTCCATTTTAAATAGAGAAATCACTGGGTTGAGAAGACTGGAGAACATGGAGATATTTCCAGGCTTAGCCTCATGTGTGAGTAAATGAGATGTAAGGGTATTCCTATGAACATATAAAGATGTTCTAGTTCCAGCTGACTCATAAGACTTCTGTTCCTGGCTTCTAGTTATGTTTAAGTCATACCTGAGCAGTTTATATTTGAGAAGATGAACATTCTAATTGGCTCCTAAGCAAGAAGAGCTGGTGATTCAGTGGACCCAGTAAGAGAAGAGAGAGTTTTTAGCTGGGTCCCTCAGCTAGAGCTCTCTAGTTGGCTTCATGTGATTTCAGTTGAGGGATTGAAAAGGTGAACCCTACTGCTTTTCCCCATATGGAGGAAGGACTTTCTGGCTTCTTTTTCCCTTCTTCTTCTTGTGCTTGTCCTTTTGATTTTTTCTGATGTTAGGTGAATGAGTATCCTATGATGTACCTAAGAGTGGCAATGATCTTGAGAGGTACGAAAGATCTGAAAGTCTGGTGACATAGTAGCTACAGTGTTCCTGAACCAATGGTAGCTGATAGACAAACTTCTGCATTGGTGAAGCTGACCACTGATAAGATTCATCAAAGCTTGGCTGTTTGATTGGACAGTGTCCAGATGAGGTGAAATATAAAATAAGTGATTAGCACTTTGGCAAATTGTTTTCTAGCCCAATGAGATTTAACTATTAGCCTCCCAGCTGACTGAAATCATAGACATAATTTGAGTTATTGAATTTTGTTAATTCTTTTGATCTATGATGTAATTCTCTGTTTAGAATTTTTTTAAAGTATGAATAAATGACCTATCCTGTGCCTGGTTCATAATGTATCTTGAGCCTACCCCTCTTTTATATAACTATAATTATAGTAAAAAAGCTCTTAACATAATTAGCATCACCTCTAGAATGCAAGGGAAGGGGCTTGTTAATGAGCTGAGTAAAAATCAGAGAGTTCCCCAAAACAAGAGTTCCCCAACTCTGAGCCCAGCTAGTACATACAGAAATGACTAAATATAGACAGAGTGCCCTGAGCCTTGTGGGCTCAGTTGAGCAGTGCCTCAGGTTTGGACTAGAAAAGACAGAGAACATCGTGACCTTTGAGGATATAAATAATTACCTCATGGAAGAGAGATTAGATTTATTATGCTTGACTCCCAAATAGTCAAACTAGGGGCACTGGATAGAAGTGGCTAAGAAGCAAATAGGTTTAATACCAATAAAACCTTTCTAATTCAAAAATGGAGGAGACTTCTGGGAGCCTGTGGATTCCCTTTCCCTCTAAGTTCAAACCAGTAAATAATTGTTATCACTATCATAAATTGGAGAAGTCATCATTAGGGACAATTAGAAGAGCTGACCACTGAGTTTCACAACCACTCCCATGTTCTTTGATTCCAGTGCATGCTTGATTGATGCCTTATACTGGCTGTTGGAAATCTTCCCCTACAATTAGTCGAATACCAGGCAGAACAGGCAGGCTCCACAGAGCTTATTACGCTACCCACACTCCTTATTTGAGTTTATTATTTTTTCTAGAGGAAAATTCAAGCTGATCTGTTTATGAATTTAGGAAACATCTGTTTTCTAGTAGGTAATCAAGCTAGAGCATGAAGAAGAAAATCAATTCCTTTTTTCCCCATATTCACTGGAGCCAGGACTAATTGATCTGATTCTTCCAGTTGTTTTTTTTTTTTTTTTGTTTTGTTTTGTTTTGTTTTGTTTTGTTTTGTTTTTTGTTTGTTTGTTTTTTCAGGAGGAAAACTATAGAGATTATAGATTTAGAAGGAAGCAGAGGCCAACTAGGCTAATTCTCACTTTATATAGGGGAAAACTGAGGCCTCAAGTATTTAATTGACTTACCAAGGTCAAGAAAGTCAGGTCATCTGACTTCAAATTCAACGTTCTTTTTCTCTGTAGAACACTTCCCCTTTGGGGAAGTCATAGACCTCTATAAGAGAAGGCCATAAAATATAGATGAATTTTACATATATACACATGTATTTGTGTCTAATGGTAGCTATCTTTAGGGCAAGAGGGAAAAGTAGAAAAGAAAAAAAGGAAAAAAGGAAATTTACATGATACTTTTGTGTATATTTGAAAGGAATAACAAGATGTGTGCAGCAGATTTGCAGTTTTATGTGCAATTGTCTTTTATTGTACTATATTATGGAAATGTTTGTTTTATTCCAAAAATTAAAAATAAAATAAATTTCAAAAGACACACAGGGGGCTAGACCGATCATCACTAAATTTACCAATAATAAATCTTTTATGGAAATTCAGTATTTTATTAACATTACTAACATAATTAACATTAAAAGCTATGCTTGCAATCAGATCATATTGAGTCCTTGGGAAATCTGACCTCTAAAGGGAAAAATACTTAAATTATAGCTTTTGGCTCAGGTGTGGGGCAGGAATTTACCACCAGCTAAGTGGTGCAGTCAATAAAGTACTGGATCTAGGGACAGGAAGACTCCTTTTCATAAATTCAGATTTGGTCTCAGTCACTTACTAGCTATGTGACCCTGACAAAGTCACCTCTGAGTTTGCCTCAGTTCTCTCATCTGTAAAATGAGCTAAAGATAGAAATGGCCAACCATTTCAGTATCTTTACCAAGAAAATCCCAAATAGTATCATAAAGAGTTAGACGCAACTGGTGACTAAAATAAATATAAATAAATAAAAATACTTTCTACTTACAAAGAAATTCTAAAAGGCCTAAAACTCACAGTATCCATTGACAGACTTAAAGCAAGATTCAGTAATAACTTCTGACACAGTGAACAGAGCATTGAATTTGCATTCCTAAAGATATGAGATCAAATCTAGCCTCTCCTTGAAAACCATCCCTCCCTGTTTTTGTTATTTTTCCAGACATTGTGGTTTTCAAGTCAGACGTCATCCTCAATTCTTCACTCCCTCATTGCAGTAAATCCAACCAATGGCCCAGCCCTGTGAATTCTATTGTCACTCTTCTGGAATCCATCTCTTTCTGGCATATAGCCACAACCCTAGTCTAATCCCTCATCACTTTCTACCTAGACTCTTTCAATGGCCACTTGATTAATCTCCTTGACTCCAGTGATCCCTCTCACCAATCTTTCTTCCACACAACCATTAGATCATAAATTCCTTGAGGGCAAAGACTGTTTCTTTTTCTTATTTGTATCCTTGGTGCTTGGCACACAATAAGAAATTAAGTAGTGTTTCTTGCTCCAAATTGAATTAACTTAGATGCCATATTGATGATCTTGCAGCACAGATCTTTGCCTGCTATCCCTCTGCTCATGGACTTTCAGTGGATGCCTAAAGGTTACTCTCGGACATTTCAAGTCCTTCATTGTCTGGCTCCACCCGATCTGTTCAGACTGATCATGTACTACTCCCCCTCATGTACTGTAAGCTTTTTTTTTTTTCATTTTGCAATTCACTTATTGTTTCATTTACAAATGTAAAAAAAAGACCAAAAACATTAGCACTGAAAAATAAAGGCTCTATCCATACTATAACCAGCTAGATCTATTGATTGTCATTGATTAGGGCTCTACAGGCTACCATAACTTTTGAAGACAAATGATAAAGTTTAGTACTAAAAGGATCTTTACTTCTTTTGTTTCTTTTTTTTTGTTCTGTATGCTTGAATGATGTAGCCACGCTACCCTACTTGCTAGCTACACCCAGCACTCCATCTCCTATTTCAAGCCTTTCCAGATTATATCCCATTCTTTCCTTCCAACTCATAATCCTTATTTCCTTCAAGTCCACATTATGTTCTGCTTCTTATAGGAACTCTTTCTTATCATTCTCCCCACCCCAAATTACCTTGTAATAATTCTGTATGCATCCTATGTATATTTATTCATTATATTCTCCCCTTGCCCCAATCTTAGAATGTAATATCCTTGAGGAAAAGAAGCAATTTATTTTCATCTTTCAGTCTCTAGTACCTAGGACAGCACTTGACATAGAATAAATGCTTAATAAGTGCTTTATTTAGTTAGGATTGTTTCATTCTTTGCATTTCTCTCCCAGATTGACTCTTGACTCCCTAATATTTTCCACCTCTGAAAATAATTCTGAATCTATCAGAAAATATATTTTCACCCTGAAGTTCTGCATCCCATGATCTAATTGGTGATAACTGTCTAGCGCCACTATTTCATGGAAAATCCCAGCAATTCGTGCTTATTTTTCTCCTGGCTCTACTTTAAACTTGTTTGCATTGTCTTCTTTTGTTAGAATTTACCCTCCTTAAAGGCAGGGATTGTCTTTCTTTTGCGTGAATTTATATCCCTAACACTTAACACAGTGCCTGGTACACACACTAATCATATAATAAATGCTTTCTTTGTTTCTCTCTTTCCTTCCTCCTCTCTTCTCTCCTCTCTGCCTGCAGAACACAGCAGATGCTTGTTTATTGACTGATGGTATTGCTGGCAATATGACCGAGTTGCTTGAGGTGGGGAAGGGCAGCAGGGAACTCAGCTGTGTCATGATTCAGAGGAGCTCTTCTGGACATAAACTGACTATACTATCCCCATTATTGCTCCCACCATGGTGGTATATACTGCTGTGTTCATAACCACCTCGACCAGCTCCCGTCCCTATTATGGCACCACATTGTACCACACTACCAATGCACAGATCCTAAGCCACCTGGAGCCAAATGACTCAGCTTCCTCTGCTTCCTCCTGAACCTCAGGGTCTTCTGATACCAAATAAGAGAGCTCCCCACACCCACTCACTCTCCTGCAAATTCTACTGCCTTCTTCTCCAAGTCTGACTTCACTAACTATAAACCCATTTCCAAGTAGCCTTCAATAATTCCCTTGGAATTGCACTGAGAGTTCCTGCAGCTGCTCCCTGAGCGATGAGAGCATCTTTCTATTCTACTGGCAACATCTGCACCTCTCTTCCTTCCCTATTCAGCCCCTTAGCTTCCCAATTTCCTGACACCAGCAAATAAATGAGACAGTGAATGGGGAAGAAATGGCTCATCTGTGCAGGCTGGGCAATTAGATAAAGCTTCAGAGAGAAGATGGGACTTTCTGTGGCTTTTGCCAGGAGAAAGAAAGAGAACTCCAAGGATGCAGAATAAAGATGCTCAGACATGGCACAAAAGGGGGAAGAGGGAGTAGTGGTGTAAAAGGTCAAGTCAGAGCTGGAATCAAGCAAGAGCTGAGTTTGAATTCTGCCACAGACTCTTACTAACTGTGTGACCCTAGGCACTAGGAATAATAATGAACATCTACCTAGTATTTGAAGGTTTGCCATTTAATGTCTCTGAAGCTCAGTTTCCTCTCATGTAAAATGAGAGGACTGGATTAGATGGACTCTTAAGATACTTTCTACTTCTGACTCTCGTTTGTGATTTACTTGGGAAATGACCACTTGGCCTGGAGCAAAGGGGTTTGTGGGAGATTCTCAAAAATTCTCATTGGCTGGAGACTTCCCTAAGATGCTCCCCAACTAAGTCTATGCTTGCCATGTGACTCTTGTCCATGAAACCTTAAAAGCTACCCCTCAATGTGCTGAAGGCTTTCTTTGCTTTCCCCCAATTTTAAGAGGACAGATAAAAAACTGGCCATCTACTTGTCATCTTCCATTATTCAGTTAGTCCATCCTCAAGCATTTATTTAGTGCACATTTATGTGTCAAGCACTGTGTTAAGTGCTAGGGATACAAAGAGAGTCAAAAACAGTCCTTATCTTCAAAGAGTTTCTACCCATTTTTTTCTTCCCATCATACAATTCCTAAATGATGTCCTGATGTCCTTTGCTTTTTTCTCTTCACTGTTCCTCATTAGTAATATGTAGTAGCTTATTCACAGCCACCATAGCCCTGCCCATCATTCTCCATGTGATCCTCATCTTTAGTTCTTCAGGGGGGCATCTCATGGTCACATACAAGCAAAAAATGCTTCTGTTGAAGTGATAGACTATTACTTTCAAGAAAATATGGGACCAATAAAAGAGCTCTTTCCTGAAAGGAGTCCAGCCTGCTATCTTTGTCCCATTAAAATGCTGGGTCCAGGGGCAGCTAGATTGTGCAGTGGATAAAGTACCTACCCTGAATTCAGGAGTACCAGAGTTCAAATCTAGTCTTAGACACTTAACTAGCTGTGTGACTTTTAGCAAGTCATCTAACCCCAATTTCCTCAAAAAAATGCTGGGTATAGATAATTTTGTATTTTAATTTTTGATCCCGATTAATGTGTTGTTGGACAAGCTCTATAATGTGCCCATCTAAATGAATGGACATTAGACAATTTTCCAGCCCTTTGGCTTTCCCTTTATGGATGTTCAAGGCAAAGTCCTTTGAATGAATACAGATCTCTTATAGGAATTTCTGAGATATTCTGGGGCTTGATGACATCAGCTTCATGGGACTTGAAAACAGGAACATCTAGAGGACTTCGTCATCCATACATTTCCTTTTTAAGGGAAAAGGACCTATGTGTGCAAAAATGTTTGTAGTAACACTTTTTGTAGTGGCAAGGAACTGGCAACTGAATGGATGCCCATCAATTGGAGAATGGCTGAATAAGTTATGGTAAACAAACGTACACACATATATGCTATGGAATATTATTGTTCTATAAGAAATGACCAGCAGGATGATTTCAGAGAGGCCGGGAGAGATTTACAGGAACATGAGCTAAATGAAATGAGCAGAACCAGGAGATCATTGTACACACCAACAACAAGATTTTATGATGATTAGTTCTGATGGATGTGACTCTCTTCAACAGTGAGGTGATTCAGCCCAGTTCCAATGATCTTGTGATAGAGAGAGCCATCTGTGTACCCAGAGAGAGGATTGTGGGGACTGAATGTGGTTCAATACATAATATTTTCATTTTTTTTGTTGTTTGCTTGCATTTTGTTTTCTTTCTTATTTTTTTTCTTTTGTATCTGATTTTTATTGTGCAGCAAGATAATTGTGGAAATATGTATAGAAGAACTGTACGTGTATAATAGATTGGATTATTTGCTGTCTGTGGGAGGGGGTGGAGGGAAAGGAAGGATGAAAAAATTGGAAAACAAGGTTTTGTGAGGGTGAATGCTGAAAATTATCCATGCATATGTTTTGAAAATAAAAAGCTTTAATTTTTTTTTAAAAGAAAAAAAAAGAATATTTTTTCTCCATGGGTGAAGCTCTTTGTTTTGTAATAAATTTGCAATGATATTTGACTGAAATAAAAATACCAAAAATAAAAAAAAGAACTTCCTTTTTAGCCCAATTTCTACAATGGATCGCCTTACTTACATTGGCAAATTACCTTTGGCCAGAATACATCTCCCTGTTTTTATGTCTTGTCTTATGTTTATGACAAAATGGTTATTAAACTGGGTTATTTCTGTTAATACTTCCTCTAAGGAAACTTTAATAATCTTCAAGTATGAATAGTTGCATGTATGTTGTGAATCTTCCTGTAAGGAGCATTTTATTCTACTGAATCAAATACTTTTTCATAATAAAATAACCATAGTGAGATCTTATATTCTTTACCTCTTTCCATTAACTAGGAGATAGTTTTTTCTCTTGTTGAATATGGCTTATAAAAATCTGTTTGTTCTCTCCTAATGCCCTCTTCAAGGATGTCCTTGATTCACACATAGACTTTCTTGAGTAGGTGTATGAGTCAGGAGTTCTTGAAGTTTCTTGGTCACTTTGGGAGACATTAATAAGATCTAGATTTGTCCCTTCACCCCCATGCTTTTGGTATCTTCCCTTTCTTTAGGTATATTAGTTATGAGAAGCAACATGGCAAAAGTGATACAACACTCAACCTCAAGTCAGAAAGAACTGAATTCCAATCTGGCCTCAGACACTTAGTAGGAGTGACCTTGGACAAATCAGGGGCTAGAACAGAGGAAGGTTAACACCAAAGTTCACAAACATTTGTGGTCTTATCTCTCAATTTTCAGTAGATAACTTAAGATTCCTTGTAAGATTGTATACTGAAGCATCTAAGAGAAATGCTTTTTCTTCCTCCCTTTTTACTCATTTGCACACTTCTTTGAGTAAGAGATAACTATGGAGTTGGGACCCTCTGATACATTAGCCATGGACTGGATTCAGGGCTGATGCCAGTGACAAGAAGAAAACTAAACACAAATTGTGAGCACACTGGTGGTTCCATCAGCAACCAGTGGTCACTGGTCATTAGTCATTATGACAGATAGCCTCTAGGAGAAATTTAATAGAGGCACAGACTCTTGGAGCTTAGGAGAGCGTGATAGCTCAAGGGAAGTTGATGAGGATGATATGAAGGAAGAAACAAACTTTCAGGATCAAGAGCTGTGAAGTATATCTTGGCCATATCTGCTCTTTTCATGTATGTGTTCCATGTAAACCATATGTTTAGTTAATCCTTGAGTCCATTCTCATCAGGGACCTTGTATGTGCCAAAATGCACATTTCAATGGGGGCTCATGAATGACAGTACTTATGAGGGTTACCCAGCACAACTCTGAGTCGTTTTCAACCTCCATCTGGGGCCCCAGCTTGACAACACCAGTTCAAATTGATAAAGTTGTCTGAAAGGAATGCTACACTGAGAATTCTAGGGGGCAGAAACAAGGAGGAAATGTGGTTTAGCCACTGGAAGTGACCTGCTCAAAGTCCCCTATATGGGAAACACATCATGGTGTACAGAAAACTATAAGTGGTCTGGTTCTCCAATGTGGTTTTGTTTACTCATCTGAAAAATAACCACATTGGATTAAAAATCTCTTAGGTCCTCTTAAGCTCTAAATCCTACAATTCTAATACTCTTATTGTTCTGTGGTTCTGAACTTTGTAGCATTAGTTTGTTAGAAGAGAAGACTTACAAGTTTGTACTAATTGGAAGCATCCAGGGGCTGAATTGCCAGCTAGTGATGATGGGTTTGGTAGAGCTCAAACTGAAGCAGAAAGCTGGGTCTGAAAGGAGCAAATTCTAATTTAAAAACAGATCTTTGGGGCAAGAGCTGAGAGGGCAAAGCATTCCTTCTTTTGGTGACTTAATCGTATTTCAGCAGATGGCAGACTAGAGATAAAATGGAGATGAGTGGTGGATGACATAGAGCATTGCTCATGATTCATTTCTGAGCTCCAATCCTTATGACTGGGTTTCCAAGTCAGCTCCAGTACTAATTCTGAAGGCATTTTATATTGGCAGCAAGAGACTGGAACCTTGGCTGCTTTCAGAGGCCTCTGGGAACTTTCAGATGATTGCAGTAGGAACCAATTCCTGTTACCAGTGAAAGGAAAAACTCTTATAGGAGAGATTAAACCATTGATTTTATTTACATATTAAGATATCTCTGTCCAAAAATAGAGAAGGCCTCTGGGTAAGGATGCTACATAAAACCAGGAGATTCAAGGACCAATCAGCACTTCTGAATCTACTATGGAATTATGACAAGAAGATTTAGCAGATATTTTTTGATTTGGCCCTTTGGTTTATGGGACTCCAGAACAATGAACAATCCAGTCAGAATCTCTTGTATTAAGAGTGGGGTCTCAGTCCCAACCACCCCCAATCTCCATTTAAAACAACTCAAGGTGTTAGCAGATTTCAAGTTCGTTGAATCCTGCACTTGTGGCATTGATTAATAATTCATTAACTAATTATATCAGCCAGAAGTTTTTAACTCATCTTGGAGCTGTTTAGTGAGAAGTGGAATCTACCCAAGAAGATAGAAGCCTGATCTGGTGGATGACAAGAGGAAATTGTGGGAAAGTTATACCCAGATATTTGGTTGTCAAACTAGAGAATCAGGAGTCGGAGATTATTAAAACTTTTTATTTGCAAAACACGTGTATGGGTAATTCTTCAACATTAACCCTTACAAAGCTTTCTGTTACAAATTTTCCCCCCCAACTCCCCACCCCTCCCCTAGATGGCAGGATATTCACTACATGTTAATTATGTTAAAATACTTGACAAATCGAATATATGTATACACATTTCCACACATCATTTTTGTGCAAGAAAAATCGTATCTACAAGAAAGAAAAATCAGAGAAAAGAAACACAATGCAAGCAGAGAGCATGAAAATATTATGCTGTGGTCCACATTTCACATCCCTCTCTCTGGGTGTATTCCTTGTTTTTTTTTTTTACATGATTAATATGAAAATAGGTTTTACACAATTTCACATGTACAATTGATATTATACTGTTTCCCTTCTCATTAGGTGGAGGGGCTGAAGGAGGGAGAGAATTTGGAATTTAAACTTTTAAAAATTAAAAAAAACCCAACTTTAGTTTTTGCCAGCCTGGGGACCACAGTGGCTGAACCTTTTTGCCTCTCTTAACCTGAAATCATGCATCTGTGAAATGGGTAGAGGAATTCTTGTATATTCTAATTCAGGTAATTAACTCCCTTAGACCTTAAGGGGCATTAAGTATGTGTGTGTCTGTATGTATATGAGTGTATACATATGTGTATATATATGTGTGTGTTTGGGGTAATGGTGGTAATGATGTGGATGTAGATGTATAATTTGTGGAAGGCAGGGACCATTTTGCTTTTACCTTGTCTCAGTGGCGTCTGGAATATATTAGGTCTTATCAAGAGGGTAATGAAGAACGCGGCAAATTCTATGTACCTTAAAGTACTGGTGCTGATTATTGGCCCCCCAAAAAACCTAAATCCCCAAACCTGAAAACCAAATCTGAAGGAGGGAGAACATGATGATCAAATAATAAATCAAATAAAGATCAAATACAAAGTGATGTGGAGAGGTAGGAGCAGGGAAAGGGAGGGTCTGGGCTCCCTCTCCTTGATGAGCTTCAAGCAGAGTCTGGAGGCTCATTTTTCAAGCATGTTATAAGGGAGGGTTTCCTTTTGTGGCTAGCTTGGGCTGGATTGTTGTTCAGCTCTTTTAAAATTCTTGAATTCTGTGATTCTATGATAAACAGTCTGGGGATCATAACGGTGTGTGTGTGCACGTGTGTGTGTATGTGTGTGTGTAGTGACATTTAAAGTGATCTGGAAACTCCAGGAGGTAGAGATGAGCAGGAAATGCAGGAGGGGATGGGGCTGATGGGAGGCAGCAACTTTTTCAAAAGCATAGAGAGGGCAGATGTTGTATTTTGTATGGGAGACCTGATGTTTCTCATATAAGAAAGTGTATTTGTCTAGCTTGCGTGCTGCTGTATGAAGAGGAGAAATATGAAAGAAGCACATTTTATCCTAGAGCTGTAGGGCTTGAACTTCCTAGTCAGGATCCTTTCCCACTCTTAAAAATTAGTGAAGATCTCAAAGAGCTTTTGCGTATATGAGTTATAGCTATTGGAACTTGTCATCTTAGAAATTAAAACTGACACATTTTAAAAACATTTTACTTATTTAAATGACATCAATAATCCATCACATTAACATAAGAACATGATTATGAAAAACAGCTTTATTTTCCAAAACAAACAAACAAAAACCCAGTTCAGTGGAAGTGGTAGCAGCATGTGCCACATTTTTGCCATCCCTCTAATGTCTGAATTGATAGAAGACAGCTGAATTCTCTTTTTTGCTTCTGTATTAAATCTGTTAGAACATGGTGTTATTTTGATTGCAGTATATGAAGAAAATCTAGCTAACCTCGAAAGGGAGGAGTATTTTAATGGCAAAGAATAGCTTAGTATTATTTTTAAAATAGTCTTCACCTCTTGAACACCTAGAAAGGTTCTAGATCAGGGAGAAGGGGCCATCCTTTGAGAAGAGAAGGGGCATCTCTTGGATGCATAAGAAAGACACCAGAACTTCTTACTTTGGGAATATTCATTGGCCATACACTGGTTTTGAACACAATCACACAGAGACACCTAGAAGTAGTGAAGAATGCACTGGACATGCATGAGGAACATCAAGTTCTAATCCTGCAGACACTTGCAGGCTGTGTGATCCAGAACAAGTGGGACTTTTTGTGATCTTAATTATAAAATAAGAGGGCTTAACTTGAAGGGCAACTGGGTGGCTCTGTGAATAAGAGGGCCAGTCTTGGAATCAGGATGGAACTAAGTTAAAATCTAGTCTCAGATCCTTGCTGGCTGTGTGACCCTGGGCTGGTCACTTTCCCCTGTTTGCCTCGGTTTCCTCATCTGTAAAGTGAGTTGGAGAAGGAAATGGCAAACCACTCCAGTATCTTTGCAAAAAAAAGCAGAACAAAACAAACAGAGTCCCAGCTCAACAACAACAACAAGACTTGAAGAGCTCTTTTCCAATTTTAAATCTATGCTCCTATAACTTGATGGGTACATATGCTACCCCAACAAAAAAAGTCTGAAAGAAAAATAAAATTTTGGGAAAAGATAAGTTTGGTTCTAGATAAGAAATCTTTTTCTCCCCAGGTAATATATCTCTCAACCTAGTGATGTTGCTAGGGTGGAGTTTCCAAGATACTTGCTCAATACTTCCCCACATAGGTCAAGACAACAGACAGGATTAGTCTTATGGGAACTGACCGCCAGGAGAGTAATCCAAAAAAAAGTCATCATTGGCACAAGAAGGGTACCACTGAGTCTGGGGGCATGATTAATAGCTGCAATAATATTTAGGGTTGATGTCATTCAATCCCAAAATAGGAGCAGCCAGCTCCAAGCCCAGTTTTCTCTCCCCTCCCCCAGGCTGTCTTCTGAGATATCATTAAGGTTATATGGGAGGAATATACGGAAGGAATATGGAAGATTGATAATTAACCAGCAAATATCCCACAGAGCGTAGGAGAGATGCTCTTGGCTAACAGCTGCCTGAGCCCCCCATTCAGAAGGGAGAGGGAGGAAAGAACAATCCCCAGCATTGCTGGGAGAGACCACTGACTGTGGCAGAAACTGTATATAGCAACCTTTGCCATCTTCTCCTGTTGAAAAGTCAGAAAGGAGGAACAAACTGTTCTTTCACTTTTCATGCCTCCCCCAAAACACACACACACACACACACACACACACACACACACACACACACAGTGGAAAGCCATTAGGAGATAGTGCTTGAGCCATCCCGGATGTGTTTGCTTCCTTTAATCAATCCCAGTGGATATTCCCATCATCTGTAGGAACCCAGCTGGCTTTTCCCTTTCAGGGGCCACCAGAAAAATCCAGTCTTTCCTTTGCATCCCATGAGAATGTGAAGAATACAGATCTAGCCTAATTTGGAGGCAAGAAGAGAGAGATCTCTGAGCTGGAAGTGTTATACACTGTCTAGTTTGGCAGGACATTTGGGAGCATGTAACGGGCTAGCTAGTAGTGGTATAAGCTCTACAGAATCCTGAAGCAACTTCTCCTTTTTCTGCTTTTCATTATTCATATTTTGCTTATGTGTGTGACTAAGGAAAAGACTCTCTCTGAGCCTCAGCTTCTTCATCTGGAAAATGGGAATAGGATTGACCAGTACTTGATTCCCAAAGTTGGAGTGAGGCTCTGTAGGGCTTTTTTAATCTAAGGTTCATAAACTCAAAAAGGTTCCAATAATTGTATTTCAATGTAAGTAATTTGTATTCCTGATGGGGGAGACAGGAAGGAAACAAAACTATACATAGGATCAATAAGAAATAATTAACACACAGAAGATACTAGGATTAAGAAGGTTTGAAGATGGTTTACTGTAGAATGTGGGGTTTTAATTGGAACACAAAGGAAGTCAGAAAAGCCAGGAGACAGAGATGAAGAGGGAAAGTAATCCATGGAGGATGGCCAGAGAAAACATCTATATCTGAGAGATGCAGTATCTTGTTTGTGGAACATCCAGGAGGATAGGAGAAGAGGCTGATCAAGAGTATTGCAGAGAGATTGAGAAGAATGAGAACTCTGAAAAGGACATTGGGCTTGCTCGTTAAAAATTATTCCTAACTTTGGAGAGAGCCATTTTAATGGAATAATGAGGACAGGAGTCCGATTTTAGGGAGTTAAGAAGAGAGTGAGAGGAGAGTGAGTGCAAGTATTTACTGTAGTTGGGCTCAAAGTGTTCGGTTTCAAATGAAAAAGGGGTAGAAGATAATAGTGGAGAGGGAAGGTTCAGGTGAGAGTTTTGTGAGGATGGGGAGAGATGGGCATGTTTATAGGCAGTAGGATGAGTCTGTAGCCAGAGACTAAAAATAAGTGAGAGAGTAGGGATGACAGAGGGGGCAATCTGATGGAGGAGATGAGATATAATGGGATCACTTGTGTATTTAAAAGCATTTACTTGAGTAGAAAGTCCACCTTTTCATATGAGACAAGGGGAAAGGAAGAAAGTCAGGGGCGGAAAGCATTTGAAATGAGGAAGAGGAGCGAAGAGGAAGATTATAGCAAAAGACCTCAATTGTTTTTCTTTAAAATACGAGGCAAGTTTGTCAGTGGGAGGATGAGGGAAAGGAAGCCATGAAAGGTTTAAGGAGATGAAAAGGTACAGAGGAGCTGCCCAGGGGAGTCAGTTGATAAGGGAGGTTTAGTAGGGTTGCCCTAGCGGCAGTGAGGACCCAGTTGAGGTTGTGTAACAGATTTATAGTGGGGCAAGTCAAAATGACTGATTTTTTTTTTACCTTTCTTCAGCAGCATTGTGTAGCAGTAAAGATAGTAGATGGTGGGAGTGATCCTAGGCTGAGGGTTGGCAGGGCATGATTGTTGATATGGTGAGATGGCTAGGAACTTAAGAGAAGAGACTGAAGAGTTGAACTAGCTCACCAAAGGGTCAAGTTGGGAAAAAGAAGAGAGAGCAATATAGAGGTAAGATAGAGGAATGATGGCCTCAGAGAGAACTGCAAAATCAGGGGATTGGAGGGATTCAACATTAAAATGAAGAACAGTCACAGGACAGAAAGAGAGATGAAAAAAAATCGATTATGGCCAGATTAAGGGATTTATGAGTTTTCCAACAGAGAGTGGTACATTTGTGGACGATAGGGTATGACCATCTTTCGTGATGGAGGTGGGGTAGATCTCATGGGAGGAAAGGAGTGTTAGAATGTTTTGGGGAGAGTCAGTATGGTTGATGAATTCCCTGACTACAGCAGCAAGACTTGGGGAGGAGTGATTGTGGGTCAGGACTGAATTTATTGAAGAAGGAAGGGGAGTGACCTGGAGATCTATAGACTACAGCTACCAGGATTTTGATTGGTTGGTAGTGGATTGTATAAGTTCCTTGAGGCCCGGGAACCATTTTGTTTTCTTATTCCCAGAGCCTAGCACAGAACCTTTCATTTTGTAGGGACTGAATAAGCTTATTAAATTAAATGGAATAGATTTGAATTGGGTTATAGCATCCATTTGGAAGGAACCTAAATAGTGACATGGAGGGAGACAGATCTTCCCAGAATGTGGTTCCAGTCTCTCCCAACTACCAGTGGATTTAGGTGTTAGATGAGAAATCTATAGAATTTGTCTCTCTCTGTGTCTCTCTCTGTCTCTGCCTCCCTCTGTCTCTGTCTATCTGTTTCTCTCTTATCTACCTACATCCAGTGTTATGTATTTCTATAATCTACTAACAACTTCAAGACAAGAAGGGAAGGACAAATCTTTAGACTTAGAATTTGGAACACTGAAAAAAAGATTAATTAATAAATCAGCAAGAATTTTAAAACTTATTAAATTAGAAGATTGTTTATAAATGAATTCCCAAACTTGGTGTTCCCCAACCTGATGAAATCACAGATCCTTCATGTATTCAAATGTTGCTGTCCTTTGATTACTCTTGGAGAAATGTAAATCTATTGCAAGATGTTAAGCCACAATTATCCTATGGATGGATATATAATTGGAATATAACTGTGTCACATTAATAGGATTTTTAAAAGACAACAGTTCATGAAAATGATCTGTTCAGGTATAGAAAGGTCATGGATTTCAAGATCATATATATATATATATGTGTATATATATATATATATATATATATATATATATATATATATTACTGGAAGGAAACTTAGAAGTTCACTTTTTGAAAGCCTTCATTTTAAGATGATAAAATTAAAACTCAGTGAGGTGAAAGCACTTGCTCAAGTTTCTTGTTTGTTTTTTGTTTTGGAAGAGGACAACAATCGATTGACTCCCTAAAATATTCATAGCAGGATTTTCTGTAATCCCAGAGGCCTGGAAACCAAGGGGGTTCCCTGCAATTGTGGAACAAGTTGTACAGTGTCTCAAGGGATGAAACGTTATCATGCTGTCAGAAGTGCTTGATAAGAAGCATTCAGGAAAAAAATGGAGGTGTTTCGTACAGCTAAGATGCTGAATGAAGGAAATAAATAGAATCAGGAAAACAATATATATATATATATATATATATATATATATATAATAACTACAAGGAGCTAATGGAGCAAAACAAATCTTGGCTCATTATAATGACTAAGCCTGGTTCCAGAGAAGAGTTGAGACAATATGATGGAAAGAGAATGGTCTTTGTCATATGAGGATCTGAGTTCAAATTCTGCCTTTGATGCTTTTCTACCCATGAGAACCTGGACAAGCTGCTGAAGGTCCCTGGGCATCAGTTTCCTCATCTTAAAAATCAGAGGATTTAAAAGATGCCTTTTGAGGACCCTTCCAGCTATAAATCTAATTTGATCATTTGATTATGCTCAGGGCAACATTTTTAAGTGTTTAGAATAACTTTCTAACTTTTTTCCTTCAAAGTCAGGCAGGGTAATTTTGGCTTAGCTGTATACAGTCTGAGCCTTTATTTCAGAATTAGATTTCTTCTATAATTCATTTAGGAACCCAAGGAGAAACATCAGTCTTGGAATTACTTTTAAACATTTTATTTGGAGTCCATTCAAAATTCTCCCTACAGTGATTCCTTTTTAGGTCATCAAAGTGCTTAGGAGATCATCAGGTGATTGAAGCTGTGGGCTTTGAACCCACTGGCTTGTGTAAGTAAAGTAAATAGGAGACGTCCGTAGAATCAGGTTTTACAGGTAAAAATGAACAGGTGGTATTTCTCCCAGACTGCTACTGATGAGCACAATTAGACATTTTAAGACTCAAATCAACTTATTAAAGAATTTTCTCGATCACCAGTCCTGAAGTCAGGAGGACCTGAGTTCAAATCTGGCCTCAGACACTTAACACTTCCTTGCTGTGTGACCCTGGGCAAGTCACTTAACCCCAATTGCCTCAGCAAAAATTAAAAAAAAAAAGAATTTTCTCCTATTCAAATGCTCCTGGATTTTGAAAGGCTTTGCCAGAAGATCAGAATTAATCAATAGACAATTATTTATTAGGTGAGAGGCAGTGTACTAGGCAGTAGGGATATAAGCACAAAGAATGAAATCATTCCATCTCCTAAGGAACTTACATTCTAATGAGGGAGATATTTATAAAAATATATGCAACATAAATAAGAGGTTGATAAGTAGGGACATACATATGAATTATATATATATATATATATATATATATATATATATATACATGTATATATATATGCATATGGGAGTATATATTCAGTCATTTCAGTCACATCTGACTCTTCATGACCCCAAATGGGGATTTCCTGGGAAGGATATAGGAGTGGTTTGCCATTTCCTTCTCCAAATCATTTAACAGATGGAGAAACTGAGGCAAATAGGGTTAAGTGATTTTCCCAAAGTCACACACTTAATACATGTCTGAGACCACATTTGAATTCAGGTCTGTCCTGACTCCAGCTCCTGAGCTCTAAATACTGTACCACCTAGCTGCCCAATTTATGCATATAAAAATAATTAAATATGAAGTAGTTTGGGGGAAAGGAAAGTATTAGTTGGAAAAATCGGTAAAGTCTGAGCAGAAAAAAGGAGGAAGTGTAATCCAAGTATGGGGGATAGTCACTTCAAAGGCCAGGTGATGGGAGATCACAGATTATTTCAGTGTTGATGTCAGTAGCTGTTTTGAATGTCTCTCCAAATAGCACAACAAAATACATCAACATTTTGGGTATTCACTTATTTCAACATAAAAGAAATCTATACAAAGGCAATTTTCTTTTTTTTTTTTACATTTTATTTTATTTTTTTTAAGCTTTTTATTTGTATAACATATGTATGGGTAGTTCCCCAACCTTGATCTTTACAAAGCTTTCCAATACAAATTTTACCCCCAGTCCCCTCCCCTCCCCCAGATGGCAGGAAGTCCACTACATGTTAATAATGTTGAGATGCTTGAGAAGTTATGCAAGAAAAATCCTATCTACAAGAAAAAAAAAGAATCAGAGAAAGGCAACACAATGCAAGCAAATGTCAATAGAGATCATGAAAATGTTACGTTGTGGTCCATATTTCATGTCCCTCTTTCTGGGTGTATATGGTTTTCTTCAGTGAACAACTGGAACTGGTTTGAGACAATTCTTTATTGCAGAGAGCCATGTCCATCAGAATTGATCATCATGTAATACTGTTGTTGCTGTGCATGATGATCTCCTGGTTCTGCTCGTTTCACTCAGCATCAGTTCATGCAAGTCTCTCCAGGCCTCTCTGAAATCGTCCTGCTGGTCGTTTCTTACAGAACAATAATATTCCATAACATTCATATACCATAATTTATTCAGCCACTCTCCAATTGAAGGGCATCCCTTCAGTTTCCAGTTTCTAGCCACTACAAAAAGGGCTGCCACAAACATTCTTGCACATGTGGGCCCCTTTCCCTCCTCTAAGATCTCTTTGGGATATAGGCCCAGTAGAAACACTGCTGGGTCAAAGGGTATGCACAGTTTGACAACTTTTTGAGCATAGCTCCAAATTGCTCTCCAGAATGTTTGGATCCGTTCACAGTCCCACCAACAATGTATTAGTGTCCCAGCCCTCCCACATCCCCTCCAACATTCATCGTTATATTTTCCTGTCATTTTAGCCAATCTGACAGGTGTGTAGTGGTATCTCAGAGTTGTCTTAATTTGCATTTCTCTGATCAATAGTGATTTGGAGCAACTTTTCATATGACTAGAGATGGTTTTAATTTCATCATCTGAAAATTGTCTGTTCATATCCCTTGACCACTTATCTATTGAAGAGTGGCTTGAATTCTTATATATATGAGACAATTCTCTATATATTTTAGAAATGAGGCCTTTATCAGAACCATTAAATGTAAAGATGATTTCCCAATTAGATGCTTCCCTCCTAATCTTGTCTGCATTTGTTTTGTTTGTACAGAAACTTTTTAACTTAATATAGTCAAAATTATCCATCTGGTGTTCAATTAGGAGTTCCAAGTCTTCTTTGGACATAAATTTGTTCCACCTCCACAGGTCTGAGAGATAAACTATATTACGTTCCTCTAACTTGCTTACAAAGTCCCTCTTTATATCTAGATCATGAACCCATTTAGATCTTATCTTGGTATGTGGTGTTAGGTATGGGTCAAGCCCTAATTTCTTCCACACTAGTTTCCAATTTTCCCAGCAGTTTTTGCCAAATAGAGAGTATTTATCCC
>JAJPUD010002371.1:181756-192941 GCA_023553655.1 Myrmecobius fasciatus
TTTACAAAGGCAATTTTCAAAATTATTTTGAAATTCATGGGCTTGGATAGAATTACCAAGTTTGAGTATTCCAACACTGGCCAATCTGCCACCTGATGAATCAACACATTTTCATCTCCATTCATAAGGCTGCCTTTGTAGAAGAGAGATTAGATTTGACACTAGTGGGTGGACCAAGTGTAATGGACAGAGGTTATTGTTCGTTGGCCTGGACCTTTGACTGGAAATCCTGATGGTTTATGGACAACACAAATAGTGTCTCTACCAACACAGACTGGCATCTTCTCTGCAGCATGATGCTGCTCAGGGGCACAAGAGACTTCTCAGGGTCCCACCACCAGCGGCTGTCAGACACAAGATTTGAACCACAATCTTCTTGATTCGGAAACTAGTTCTTTTTCCAGTAAAACACCACATCTCAGTGGGTGGAGATAGCTTGTAACCATGAGTGCTGTCCCAAAGTGGTAGGGATTGCCATGGAAGACAGTGGATTCCTCTCCATGGAGTGTATCTGAACCAAGATGGAAGGCCACTTAGTTGGTGAGTGTCTTGCAGAGAGAACACTTATTCAGGTACAGATTGGGCTAGATGAAATGTGCTTTCTAACCCTGAAATTCTGTGGGTCTTGAATGTCTAGCCAAGGACTTGCAGAATTAGAATGGAAAATCAAAAAGAAAAATAGTTTGGAGGTTCAGTGGTACACAAAAGATGATTTTACTTGGAAGGGAGGCTCACTGATTGACTTTTCAAAGGCAAACAGAACTTGCCAATTAATGCAGTTATCATTCTATTATAGTGGCAGCCCAGAATAATGGATAGAATATTAGACTTGGGGGGTCAGGAAATCTGCGGTCAAAGTCCTCTTTAGATACTGTCTAGTTCAGTGATTCTGGGCAAGTCACTTAACCTCTTCCAATCTTGATTCCCTGTAAAATGGGAATAATAACAAGAGTCTCCCTCACAAAGTTGCTGTGAGAATCATCTGAAGTAACATTCCCTCTTCCCTTCATCTTTTTAGACTCATTAGTTTCCTTCAAAGCCATCTCATGGGCCATTTTTTACTGAGGACTTTCTTGGTCCTTGTTGCAGGAACTTCATCCTGCAATTATTTGACAACCTCTTGCTTATATTTTATATCTATTCATAAATATACATTATATTTCCTATCAGTCAACTGTAAACTCCTTGAGGGCAGGATCTCCTTCATTTTCATCTTTATATATTTATCACTGAGAACAGTGACTGGACGTAGTCAATAAGTCCCTACAATTCCTAGGCATTGTGTGTGTGTGTGTGTGTGTGTGTGTGTGTGTGTGTGTGTGTGTACAAATAAAACAAGAAAAAAAGAAAGAAATAACAAAAAAAATTTAAAAAGAGGAAGGAAAAAAAATCCAGTCCCTGCCCTCAAAAAGCTTACAATTTATTAGGAGAAGACAGAAGACAAAAGAAAGCTCAAAGAGGGGTGAGGGAGGGAGGGGTGTTCCTGTGGGGAATGATAGAGAACCCAAGGAAGTCTATCTGTCCATAGTCAGGTGAGGATGAGGATGGGGCAGATCACAGGCTCTTAATAAATGCTTATTGAGGGGATGGAGTCAAGATGGTAGAGAAAAGGTAGTAATTTGCTTGACCTCTCTCCAAACCCTTCCAAATACCTTTAAATAATGCTGTAAAACAATTCCTGGAGCGTTAGAAGTCACAAAAGATGGGGTAAAATAATTTTTGTTTTAGAAAAGGACAACTTAGAAGGTTGGCAGGAAAGTTTTGCTGTACCTGATAAGAATGGATCATAGTCCAGAAAACCAGGAGCAGGCTTCGGGAGTCACTAAATCAGCAATGGTAATGGTGGCTTCTGGAGCTCTCCACTCATAGACAGTGAGAGGGTCAAACAACTGTTTGAAGGAGATTACAGGGGTTTCTTTACTAGCTAGACAAGTCACTTATCCACGTTTGCTTCAGTTTCCTTATCTGTAAAACAAGATAAAGAAAGAAATGGAAAAGCACTCCAGTATTTCTGCCAAGAAAACCCTCAAATAATGTCACGACAAGTCAGACAGGACTGAACAATGACTGAAAAACTAAGTCAGGATTCTGTTGCTTTGCCCATACTCGGATCCAGGTCACAGTCCTGGGTGACAGTTTCAAGTGAGAAGGAGAACTAGGAGTGAATGAGTGAGGAGTTTGTAACTCCAGTGGACTGGAAACCCTCCTCACAATTCTAGGGCAGAAAAAAGTAATTGTGGGCACTCACAGACTACAGCACAGGCCAGGAGAAGAGTAAATGTACCTCCCCTTAAATCATATTACCTTGGGAGAACCAAAAACTTTCAGGTCACTGAAAGTATCTCTGAAAACAGCTGCACAAAACCCCTGAAGTGTGGAACAGTACACTCTCCACCTCAGAAGCTTTAACAAACTACTTTAACAAAGAGTTAAACATTGAGAAATAGTCTGGGAAAATGAGCAAGCAACAGAAAAAGGATTCTGACCACAGACAGTTACTATAGTGATAAGGAATATCAAAACACACACTCAGAAAACAAAGTCAAAGCTCCAATGTCCAAAGTCTCCAAGAAAAACACTAGTTGGTTTTAGGTGGTGGAAGAGCTCAAAAAAAGTTTTTTTTTTTAATCCAAGTAAGAGAGGTAGAGGAAAAATTGGAAAGAGAAATGAGAATGGTACAAGAAAATAATGCAAAACAAATCAATAGCTTGGTAAAGAAGACACAAAAAATACTGAAAAATAATGTCTTAAAAAACAAAATAGGCCAAATGACAAAAGAGAATCAAAAAGCCAACAAGGGGGAAATGCCTTAAAAAGCAGAATTGGCTAGATGAAAAAAGGCACAAAAATTCACTGAAGAAAACAATTCCTTAGAAATTACAATTGAGCAAATTGAAGCTATTGATTTTATGAGAAATAAAAAAAATAATAAATAAAACCAAAGGAATAAAAAAAGTGTGAAATATCCCATTGGAAAAACAATTGACCTGGAAAATGGATCCAGGAGAGATCATTTTAAAATTATTGGACTATATGAAAATCAAGATTAAAAAAAAAAGAGTTTCGACATCATTTTTCAAGAAAAGGAAAACTGCCCTGATATTTTAGAACCAGTGGTTAAAATAAAAATGGAAAGAATCCACCAATTGCTTCCTGAAAGAGATCCTAATATGAAAACTCCCAGAAATATTATAGACAAATTCCAGAACTCCCTGGTCAAGTAGAAAATATTGCAACCAGCTAAAAAGAAAACAATTCATGTATCAGAGAGCCACAGTCAAGTTAACACAAGTTTTACTGGCTTCTACATTATAGAGTCAGAGAGATTTGCAGTATGCTATTTCAGAGGGCAAAGAAACTGGAGTTATAAACCAAGAATCACCTACCCAGCAATACTGAAAATGATCCTTCAGGGAAACATGGCTATTCAGTGAAACAGAGGGCTTTCACGCATTCTTGATTAAAAAAAAATAGACCAGAGTTGAATAGAAATTTTGACTTTGAAATACAAGACTCAAAGAGAAACCTAAGAAGGTAAACAGGAAAGGGAAATCAGAAGAGACTTAATAAGCTGAAACTCTTTATATTCCTAAATGGGAATGTGATACTTGTAGCTCATAAGAACATTTTCTCATTATTAGAGGAGTTAGAAGGAGAATATATATAGAGAGACAGAGAAAAAGAGAGAGAGAGAGAGAGAGAGAGACAGAGAGAGAGAGACAGAGAGAGAGAGAGACAGAGAGAGACAGAGAGAGACAGAGAGAGACAGAGAGACAGAGAGAGACAGAGAGACAGAGAGAGACAGAGAGAGACAGAGAAGAGAGAGAGAGAAAGAGAGAGAGAGAGAGGGAGAGAAAGAGGGAGAGAGGAAGAGAGAGAGAGAGAAAGAGAGAGAGAGAAGAGTGTGAGTTAACTATGAAAGGATAATATCTAAAAGTAAAAGAAAGGGGTAAGATGAATATTCTGGGAGAAAAGGAAAAGGACAGGTAGAATGGGATAAATTATCTCACATAAAAGAGGCATGAAAAAGCTTTAACATGGAGGGGAAGAGGGAAAAGATGAGGGAATCGAGTCAAGTTTACTCTCATCAATATTGGCTCAAAGAGAGAACACCATACACATTCAGTTGTGTGTAGGAATCTATCTTTCTCTATAGGAAAGTATGAGGGGAAGAAAATATAAGAAGGGGAGGAATAGAAGGGAGGGCAAATTGGAGCAGGGGATAGTCAGAGGCAAAACACTTTTGCAAAGGAACAAGGATAAAGGAAATAGAGAAAAATAAAATAATCAGGGAAGAGAATAATATGGAGGGAGGGAAATACAGTTAGCAATAGTAACTGAAAAGTTTTAAAGCAAGTTTCTCTGATAAAGGCCTTATTTTGCAAACATATAGGGAACTGAGTCAAATTTAACAGTAAGAGCCAACCACCAATTGAGAAATGATAAAAAAAAGGATATGAACAATTTTCAGATGAAGTAATCAAGGCTATTTATATTGATTGGATAATTGAAAATTAAAACAACTCTGAGGTACTACCCTATGCCTATTAGATTGGCTAGTAGGACAGAAAAGAAAGATGACAAATGGTGGTTGGGAAATGAAACATTAACCTACTTTTGGTGGAGTTGTGAACTGATTCCACTATTCTGTAGAACAATTTGGAACTATACCCAAAGGGCTCTAAAACAATGCATACCCTTGGCCCTAGCAATACCATTACTAGGTCTGTATCCCAAAAGAAAGAAAAAAAAGAAAGGGACCTATATGTATAAAAATATTCATAGCACCTCTTTTCTGGGGGCAAAGAATTGGGAGTTGAGGGATGCCCATCAACTGGGGAGTGGCTGAGCAAATTTTGACGTGTGATTATGATGGAATACTATTATATTCTAAGAAATGATTAGTAGGATGCATTCAGAAAAACCTGGAAAGATTTACATGAGCCGATACAAAGCAAAATGTACTATGTACAAAGTTACAGCAAGATTGTGAGGTAATCGGGGCAGCTAGGTGGCACAGTGGATAGAGCACCAGCCCTGAAGTCAGGAGGACCTGAGTTCACTCAGACACTTCCTCACTGTGTGACCCTGGGTAAGTCAGACACTTCCTCACTGTGTGACCCTGGGCAAGTCACTTAACCCCAATTGCCTCAGCAAAAAAACCAAAACAAAAAAAAGATTGTGAGGTAATCAATTGTGAATGACGTAGCTATTTTCAGCATTGCAATGATCCAAGACAACTCTGAAGGATTTAGGATGAAAAATGTTCTCTGTACCCAGAGAAAGAACTGATGGTGTCAGAAAGCAGATTGAGCATATTTTTTAAAAAAACTTTTTTTTTCTTAAGGTTTTTTTTTGCTTTATGTTTTCTTTCACAACATGACTAATATGGAAATGTTTTGCAAGAATAATTTATATAGAATTGCTTGTCTTCTCAATGGGGGGTATGTGTGGGGAGGGAGGAAGGGAGAGAATTTGGGACTTTATGTTTTAAAAATGAATGTTAAAGTTGTTTTTACATGTAATTGGGGAAAAATAAAATACTAAAAAATTTTTTAAAAGCTTGTTGAATTCTTATTATTCCACTAAAGTCCTTTTTCAGCCAGTTAGTCAACTGATAAACATTTCATTATTATTAATTTATTTTTTGTATATGGCATATATAAATATAATAAATATATACATTTATTATCATTAAAATTATTAGGCAGGTATGATAAGTCAGACAGGGTGCTAGGTTCTGGGGATAGTAAGCCAAAAATGAGAGAGATCCTGCCTTCTAGGAGCTTAGTCTCTAAAATACTTTATGGCTTTAAATACATGATGCTCTGATGTTTTGAGGCAAAGGCAGTACTGGGGAAGCAAAAAAGACCCAGGGAGCTCAGATGGGTGAAAGCTTTTCAGACTGAGATATTGGGCCAAAGGCACTAGGCTCACAAAGCTGTTAAGGAGGCAACAGGAAGAATTTTCACCCATTTAGGCCAGACAGGTCCTTTGGAACTCCATCTTTATTGTTCCACAGAAGGGTTCCCAAAGGCTGTGGAAGCACAAGCTCTGGAGGATCATAACAAATAGAAATGAGTCATGGGATTATTTTGCAGATGAGGAAACTGAGTTCAAGATTATATAAGAGAGTAAGAGGAAGGTGGGGATTTTGAACCTAGGTCTTCTGAATTCTATGCTATTCCTGTGAGGCAGGTAGGACACAGATTATCATCTATTTTACAGGTGAGGAAACTGATCCTCAGAGGAATTAAGTGATTATTGTAGCCTAGGTCAATGGCAGAGCTGGGGCAGGGACAGACTTCCAGTTCAGGGCTCCTTCCATGTCTTTATATGTGAAAGAGCTAGGTGCTACCCAGCAGAAGTCAAAGACCTGACCAATGGGACGGTGTGACATGGCTAAGAAAAACGATCAGCGTGAGGAATGGAATCAATATGAGCAGATGCAATAGCCATGAAAAAATTAAAGGGAAAAAGAAAAATCAGTCCCTAGAGTGCATGTTAGAAGGAGAAACTCTCAGCAGAACTCCATTGGAGTAAATCAATCTGGAAAATAAAGACAGATTCTTTACATCATGGAGAGAAGTGAGAAGAAGCCAAAAGCACGTCCAATTGTGTCATTCTTAGTAGTGACTAAGGTCAATTGTTTCCAGATTGCTCAAGAAGGTACATAAAAAAGACAGGATTTGGGATCAAAGGACCTTGGGAGACCATGTCAGGACTATGTGAGAAGAAAGAGAGGAAGCTTTGCAAGGGAGCCTCACCAGGAAGGTTGATAAACTCAGAAAAAAATAGGTTTTTCTTTCATAAGTACAAGATGGGAGATGAATGACTATTAAGCAGCATGTCAGAAGAAGGCCCTGAGTTTGAGAAGATCCAAGCTCAACATGAGTAAGCCGTATGATCTTGGGCTACTTCAGAGGGACGTAGGTTCCAGATATAACAGGGCAGCATTTTCCTATTGCACTGTGTCGTGACCAAACCAAATATGGGGTTTTAGGGTCATTCTTTGGTGCCATGTTTTAGAAAGGATGGAGGACGTATGTCATTTCCCCCACTGGAAGGTAAGCTACTTGAGATGGGTCTATAACCCCAGAGCTTAGAACAGTCTCTACTATATGCTTGTTGATTGACTCTGAAAAAAGAACCAGGGATGAAAGAGAGCCATCCGCACCCAGAGGGAGGCACAACAGAGCATTTTCACTCTTTCTGTGGCTGTTTGCTTGCATTTTGTTTTCTTTCTCAGTTTTTTTCCCTTCTGGAGCCGATTTTTCTTGCGCAGCAAGATAACTGGAACTATGGATACATATATTGGATTTAATATATATTGTAATGTATTTAACATGTATTGGACTTCCTGCCATCTAGGGGAGGGGAAAATTTGGAACAGAAAGCTTTGCAAGGGTCAATTGAAAAATTTCCCATGCATATGTTTTGTAAATAAAAAGCTTTAATAAATAAATAAGAACCAGGATGGTGATGGAGCTGGAGTTCGTGCTATATAAGGATCATTTGAAGGAACTGGAAGTCTTGGGGTGGGGGAACAACAGGCTCTGGGATGGGGATGCTCTTCCAATGTTTGCAAGATGGTCTGTGGAAGATGGCTCAGCTGTTTGGTCTCAAAGGGCAGACGCTAGAGTGTTGGGGAAGCTAAGAAGACAAATTCATGTCTGAGGTTAAGAAAAACTCAGGAACAATTAGAGCAGCTCCTTCTACAGAGGGGAATGGCCTCCTTCCATGGAGAAGGGGACATGGGGACATGGCAGGAGATATGGACTCTGTGCGAGCTCTAGCCCTCCATAGCCAGGGGATCTCAGGCAGGTCACAAACCCTCCATGAGTCTCAGTTTCCTCGTGTGTAAGATGAGTCTGAGTGGCCCCTTCTTCCAGCTCCAGAAGAAGGATTCTGTGGTCTGAAGTTATCCAACTTCTCTGGCTTTTCCTTCTCCCACCTGTAAAGTCCGGGAGATGAACTAGATGGCTGCTGAGTGAGTCCAAATTCCATGTTCTTTCTACTACGACTTGGATAATGACATGATGGCTGGGAGAGGTGAATCATTCTCTTGTCTAGTATGAGAGAGTATAGAAGGGCCAAAGAATCAAGGGATTGGCTCTTCTCTGTTCCCCACACTTGGGATCTGGGATATGTTGTTACCAGAGCTGTAACTAGGGTGAAGTAACCTGAGCTTTGACCAGGAAGCTGATATTTGGAGCATACTTCTCAGGCCTATAAGGCTGGAAAAAACTAAAATGACATAGTCTGATCTTTTTTTTTTTTAACAGATGAAGAAACTGAGATCTAGAGAGGTTAAGTCATTGACCCCAAATTACAAAACATGGCTGAATCCTGAGGTTTGGACCAAAATCTTTTGATACCAAATCCCATCTTCTTTATGCATTTTCTTAAGCAGTGTGGAAGCAATTGACCTCAGTCACTCCTAGGAATAACTGGTTAAAACACGAGGCTCAGAAGATATCCAACCATCAGTGTTTGGAGTCCAGATAAGCTCTTCCTGATTCTCACCCAACTCCAGCAGCAGCTTGCCAGGAAGCCCCCCCCCCATGTTTCCAACGCTTCTTGCCTGGGGCTGACAAGACACCATTTACAGCACTAGTTTGGTGCCTTCCAGGGCATTATGGGAAGACAGCCATGTCAAAGAATAAGGCTTTTAACAGGACACAAATGAAGGTAAATATGGATTGGAGATTTTACTAGCAACAATTCTCCCATGGAACCCTTTCAGAAGATCAGGAAGGCATTTCAGGGAGATAAAAGCTTTTTTAACGATGCATAACATTGGTGGATCTAGTCAATAAAACATTCTCCCAGAGTGAGACCCCCATTTATAAACATACATGCATGTATTAAATAACCAGTTAGAAATCTGTTAAGTTCTCCTTCACGATGACTTATTAGATTATTTTTAAAAGGATGGCCTTTGTTTCAAAGCCTCAGGAAGTAAACAAAGACCATTTTAGTAATTAAAGTGAAAGATGCTAGATGGGATCTGGGCTCCTGTATTTTTGATAAAGAGGCACAGTGACAAATTGGATTCAGTTTCTTGGTGGATGCAACTCTCCCTTGAGTAATTAGTCAAACAGCCCATTTGCCTACATGTTCCAGTCGCAATTTATTTATCGGGTGGGAGTATTTCATTTTTCCTTCCTCCAAGCTATTTTTGGCTTTTTTCCCCTCAGGCTGCTTTATGAGTAATCATGTAACGTCTCCATGCCATTGATAAAATGGATGGTAGCATTTGTTATTATTATAAGAACTGGATATAATTACCTACGATGAGATCTATGAATAAGATGTCCCGGACTTGAAGATCATTTCACAGGAATACGGGTGCTGGAGATATTTATTCTGGAACTTAGCTAGGGGTTTGGGTGCCAGGCTTCAAGAATAAATAGGGAGAAAGGAAAGATAAGTCCCCAAAGGGGAGTTATCTCTATCTGTAGGCATTTGTCTTGAGCACAGACCTTTTAATGTGTTTCCCAAATATTTTAATGGAAGGAGACAAAATAAATAACCATGAGAAGTTTAAACAGCCCTGCTCCCCCCAACCATGTAGCCCCAATAATGTAGCATCATCACTTTTGGCATTCAGAGCCACTCAGGTCCTTCATGAAATAAATGGAAGGAAGAGCTAAGAGAGCAGAGAACGACTTAATGCTTGTGCTCTTGCATCCCACATTGGCCCTGAAAGCAGAATTGAGCTTTTCAGTCCCATGGGGCTTTTCTTTGCACACACCCTTTGATCTTCACTTAGCTTTTTCAGCCACATCACCCTCAGGATTTATGGATTAAACTGTAGTTTCCTAGTAGGACAGGAACCTCGAGTTGCAGTAATTGACAGAGGAATCAATACATTAAAGAGCCGAAAGTCCTTTCTTCTGCTGGAGAGCTGCATTTCTCTTTGAGTGACTTTCTTCAGTACCTGAGTTTGAAGTAAGTTACTGCAACTTTCCTGCTGATGGAGATGGCTGCAAGCAGTTCCTCCTCTGCTGCCATAGAACTTCAGCAATAATCAGAATTTAGAAAAAAATATAATGTAATAATCCCATGTAATAATATGGGATTAGATGCTTAATTATGCAATTATATACATGTGCATATACATATGTCCAAACACCCACATCCACACACCCAATACTAACATTGGGCAGTCACCAAGTATTTATTTGCTATCTGTTAGTCTGTGGTAGTATTAGAAATATCAGTTTTCAGTTGGGAAATGAAAATGCTAATGATTGGGGCAGCTAGATGGCACAGTGGATAGAGCACCAGCCCTGAAGTCAGGAGGACCTGAGTTCAAATCTGGTCTCAGATACTTAACATTCCCTAGCCTAGGTGTGACCCTGGGCAAGTCACTTAACCCCAATTGCCTCAGCAGAAAAAAAAGAAAAAAAAAGAAAATGCTAATGATCTTCAATTATGAAGGTGATGGGGAGCTCTGGGTTTTTTCTCTTTGCTCCTACATGTACCCACAGGGCAGACACACACAGGGAGACTACCATGTTTCACCTCAGAAACTAAGGGGTGGGCCTGAGAAGGTGCAACATTTTTAATTACACAGCTCCTGAGCCCCCACTGGTAGGGTTTTCACAGCTGTTTAAAGATATATTAATTAGCCAGCAGACTTAATTAGCTTTTTGAAATAGGCACCTGGCAGAGTGGTATAGTTGGCACAAACCCTCCCCCTTGAAATCTGTGACACCTTCTCTACCCCCCCCCCAGACTCCAGGGTAAGGTGGACTCAAAGCAGAGAGCATGGCATGGCCAGGGAAGTCCTTTGATTAGAACCTTTTGTTCTGATGTAGCTTTTCTGTTGGGCTTTTTTTGGTGGGGGAGCCTGGACTCTCTCCATTTCTTAGAGTCTGTTTTGGGATCCTGATGTAGACACTGCTGTCAAATGTCCCCAAAATGCTGCCAGGATAAAAATGGGAAGATGAGAGACAAATCCTGGGGAGTCGGAAGGATCTAACCGTGTCTTCCTGAAGCCACGTGGGGCTGGCTGAGGCTTTCTCCCAAGAGATGCCTTCTCAGAGGTACAGGCTGGGACATTCTCAGCTGCCCCTCCCTTGGTTCCATCATGACAATTCGGTCTTGGATTTTGTACAGATCCCACAAGCCAGTGGGGCCCATTTTAATGCTTGGGCCCAGGAAGGAAAGGTCGGCA
>JAJPUD010002371.1:193341-209924 GCA_023553655.1 Myrmecobius fasciatus
AGAGACAGAGAGACAGAGACAGACAGAGAATAGCATTGTGTTGTCAGCTTTTATCAGGGCTATGTGGACTGCAACACTTTTAACTCCTCCTTTACAGTCACCAAATGAGGAACTAGAAGAGATCATAATAGCCACAAGTCACACCTCTAATGCATGTGAAGATTCAGAAGCCACTTTCCTTCAGCAGATAAGTAGTGCGAGGCTGATCTCTAATTGAATGGCTAAGGAGCTGAGGGCCCCTCCTGGGCACCCTGGTGAAGGGGAAGAAATGTGGGCTCTGGCGGCAGATGCTGCCAGGAATCCCGGCTCTACCATAGAGAGGAATACAACCTCAGGAAAGCCTCAGAATCGGCTCCTTGGCTCCCTGTGCCCGAGTCTGCTCCCCACACCAAAGG
This sequence comes from Myrmecobius fasciatus, assembly GCA_023553655.1. Lineage (NCBI taxonomy): Eukaryota > Metazoa > Chordata > Mammalia > Dasyuromorphia > Myrmecobiidae > Myrmecobius > Myrmecobius fasciatus. Next base: position 193,737 of record JAJPUD010002371.1, read on the forward strand.
CAAAGCCTTCCGCCCCCAGCAGCTTTTCCAATACAGCTCTGGCACCTCCATCCCCCTCCCTCTCTCAGTATCTTCTCTGGACCAAAATGGCCGTTCTTTCGGTCAATCCTCATAAGACAAGAAGTCAAGGCCATTGCCCTCTACTGGCCAGCCTCCAGAAATCAGTCCTTTTTAAACGGAGGCAACAGAGCTGAACACAATAATCTAGATGAAATGTAGGGAGAGCAGAATAAAGCAGAACAATCATCTCCTTATTCCTGAAAACTCTATTACCCCGGGGCAGCTAGGTGGCACAGTGGATAGAGCACCAGCCCTGAAGTCAGGAAGACCTGAATTCAAATCTGGCCTCAGGCACTTAACATTTCCTACCTTGTGACCCTGGGCAAGTCACTTAATCCCAATTTCCTCAGCAAAAAACCAAAACCAAAAAGCCCCTGCCACTCTTCATAGAACCCCAGATAGCATTTGGGTTTTTCTGGATTGCTTTAGAGCCTGGCATGCTATGGTCCATGAGGTCATGGAGACTTGGACACGACTGAATGACTAAACAAATATGACACTGTTGACTCAGTCTGAGCTTGCAGTCCACTAAAACCTTAAGATCCTTTTCAGAACAACCACAGTCCAAATCACTGTTATTTTGGGCTTGTGGAATCGATTTTTGTATCCCAGTGTAAGACTTTTGTTTTTCCCAGCTGAATAAGATTCAGACCAATGCTCTAGTATGCCAGGATCCTCTGGGACCCTGACTCTATCATTATCTCATTTATCTCTTATTTCTGGAAGCACGCTGGAAGTCACTGACAATGATGTTAAACAGCCAAAGCACAGGACTCTGGGATACTCCAATAGTGGTCCCTCGCCATATTGCTATTGTACCATTAATAATCACTCCTGTGATTGGGTGATCCGACCAGATCTGAATCCATCTGATTGTCATGTTATCTAATTCATATTTTTTCATCTTCTACACAAGAAGAAAGAGATTCTTCATCAAGAATTTTGCTAAAATCTAGGCAAATATGTCACAAAGATTCCCCTCACCTACCGGTTCGGTAATCTTACCAAGAAAAGGAACGTGGGTAGGATTTGGACAGCTTAAAATAAAAGGAGATACATTGTGGATGGCACTGTGTTTGGGGGAAATGGCAAGTAATCCTGTTTATTCAGAACACAAGGCATATAAAGGGAAATAGGTGTTAAATATGAAACCAGGGCTAGACAAAGTGGGCAGACACTCAGGATGCAACAGCATTTCATACAAGAACCAGCTATATGATATTACTTTTTGTTAATATGCACATTTTCAATGCCAGAACATCCTTTTCTCTGTGCCATGATGGTACTTGTTTCACCATACATCAGATCCCTTATGCCATCACACATGTCAAGGCTCCAAACCTTAAGGAAATTGGGAGACCTGACTTTTCAATCACAATTTAAGCGCTAAGCATTTCCAGCCTTTTCTCTTTTCAATGCCTCTGCCAAAGTGATCTGCCCAAAACACTCATCTGACCATGTCACTCAAACATCTCCAGTGACTCCCTACTGCCCCAAAGCAAAACTCAAGGTCCTCAGCTTGTATTTAGAGCCCTGAAGAGTAGCATTCCCACCTACCTTTCCATCCAGTGCTACTCTTGAGGGCTCTAAATACAAGCTGAGGACCTTGAGTTTTGCTTTTTGTTCTATATTACTCCCCTTCTTGTTCTATTTTACTCCCCTTCTTGTTCTATATTACTCCCCTTCTTGTTCTATATTATTCCCCTTCACGCAAGGTCTCTTCCAGGCAAACCTGTTTATTTGCTCACCCCCGATCATGATACTCCATCTCCCATCTCCTGCGTTGGAAGAGTCAATTCCTCATGCCTGCGATGCCCTTTCTCCTCACTGCTCCTCCTAAGAGTCTCTCTGTCCTTCCAGACACTGCCCAGGTACCAAATCTTTTCCTGATTTCCCTCAGCTTCTGCTACTGCATCCCCATTTACTGATAAGAGGACAGGTATTGCAGTGGAAGGGAAGCTACTTGAGGACAAGGAGCATCTTTTGGAGGGGTCTCTGTTCACAAAGCCTAGCATAGTGCTTGACTCAAAGCAGGTACTTACTATCTAATGAAACCCAGATTTAAATGAAATCCACATAAATGGGAAGGGGGCAGAGAGGGGAGTCGGGGAGGGAGGATGATGGCAAGCTTCATTTGGGATGTGGTGAGCGGTGTCTATCCACTGGCTTGGAACTGGGGAGAGAGGTTTAGGGATGAAGTGTTACATCTGAGTCAAATACATAAAATCTGTTCAAATAATGATTATGGAGCAAGGAAGAAATAGAGAAAGGGAATAAAAGGAAGGAGATGTCTACACTTAGTGGGTGGAGAGACTGAGAGGTAGGAAGAAAACTGAGCAGGGACTATTTAAACACATAACACCATGAAATTCTATGTAACACTATAAGTTGGAGCATAGACCGAAAGAGGACCTGGAGGCAGAGGAAGCCCAAGGATCTGGTCTTCAATTCTCTCCTTTACATATGACCCATGAGATCTTGGGAAATTATCTAATTTCTCTGGGCCTCAGTCTCTCATCTGAGAAGTGGGTTGGCTAGCCCCCAAAGCTTTTTCCAGCTCTATATCTACGTATTTCTATGTAGATACATCTCTATCTCCATGATCATATGGGTAAAACACAAGAGATTCATTCACTTATATTAATTAAGCTCCTTCTACTTGTCATACATCACGTAGGCTTTGAGGAGGCTAAAACAAAAGAGAATATTCTTTGTTTTCAAGGAGTTTGCCTTGTTATGGGGGAGACGAGCAGCCACAAAGCACATGCATTGTAATGTCTGAGGACGGGCACTCCCCATTGAAGAGCTCAGAAAGGCTTCATGTAGCAAGTGGCAACTAGAAGGTGGATGGGTGGAGTAAGTGCAGGTGTGACATGGGGAGACAGCCTTTGCCAAGGCACAGGGCAGGCAGGTAGGGCCAAGGGACCTCACTGCACTCCCCTGCCCCCAAATTTTGGTGTGATTTTCAGTTCCTGGATCTCTGGTGCTTCCCAATCTTCCAAAGCTCACTCAAAAGAAACCTAGGCTATTCACTGTCTCCAGAAATCCTTCAGCTAAGAAAGAAAGAAAGATAGAGGCAGAAGACACAGGAGCAGGTGGCCAGAGTGGGCCACTGGTGCTCTCCCCCCACAGAAGCACTCAGACACAGCCACTGGGCCATTATGTGTCATGCTCCATTCTGACAGAGAAGAAATAGAAACGCCTTTCCGTGAGTGAACCAGACACTCATGTGTAAAAACCAATCAGGTCATTCGCTGATGTCAATGGATAATAATAAGAAAAGTACATTGGTGGGGACTTGGGCTATTATACCATTAGAAAGATGACCCCATTACTGGAACAAAGATGCACTCTTTGACAAAAACTCATGAGAAAATTGGAAAACAATTGGGTGGAAATTAGATTTAGCCTAAAACCTATATTCCCTATCAAGCCAAACTCCAAATGAACATGACATATAATTGGTCACATATAAACAAGTCAGAGAAACGAGAAGAAAATTATCTTTTGGATCTATTGGTAGGGAAAGAGTGCAAAAATACCACAAGGGATAGAAAGAAAACTTACTCTGGAGTGAGGCAATCTGGGCTCCACAGTTTACTATCTGTGCTCCTCTGAGCAAATGACTTGGTCTGCTTGGGACTCGGCGTCCCTTTGAACCTTCAAAGTGGAAATCCCAGAGTAATCTCTTATAATGAAAAATAAAAGATTTTTAAAAAGAGGCCAGCAAAAATTAATTCTATGTCTAAAAGTCTGATGTGGTATCCAGTGTTCCATACTCATAGTCCCCAGTTTCTACAAAGATGTTGGTCAGGTGCCTTCTTGTTTCTCTTTTTGTGGAGACATGAGATCTCTGTGAAAAACATGAATTATCTTATAAATCCTTCTTCTCAGTCTACAAGGGGAAGGAGTGAAAACAAAATTATCCTTCTCTCTTCATCATTATCCTTCTCTCTTTCTAAAAACCATCAACTAATCACTTTATACATATTGAATAAATCCCTATTGTGTTCCAGGCTCTGTGCTCAGTGTTGGGGATACAAATACAAAAGCTAAAACATGAAATATTATACTTTGAAGTATCCGTTATTTGAGAAAAGCAACAAAAACAATCCTTCCTGCTTTGGATTTGAGTCTCTGTCAGAAAAATAAATACTCTTCTTTCTTTACATCCTGTAATTATAGATGACCATTATGAGTGGGCAGCTGGTTCAGCCATTCTCTGGGTCACAGATGGCTTTTATTTTCCCCCTCAAGCACAATTTTTGCCTCTTTTGGCATGACTCTAGGTATAAAACTTGTCAGTTTGATGGCCAGAAATGAAAGGTTAGGTTTCTGTAAGGCAGATTGGGAACAGTTTTGGGCTTGGACTTCATGAGGCCATGGGTGGAATTGACAACATTATGACAACCATTAAAATAAGGTTGGAAATAGCTTGGATCCTGCCACTGTCTGTTTCCCATGTCCATGTGGTATGTGTTCTCTTCAGGAAGTAACCACAGAAAGACCCTTGCTGTGGCCTGTTACAGACCCATTTGGATTCATTCCTCCTTTCTAACTTCAAATCTCAGAAAACAGAGTTTCTGGAAATAATGGCTGGGTTAGGATATGAAATAGGGTGATCTTGGCTGCCATGAGAAGTCCCCGGAAAGACAGCTTGCTGATAAATCAGTGAAGTCATTGAGGAGAAAATAAATTTATACAGTCATTATATCAAGCAGAAAGTACACACTGACATTTCATCCAAGGAGTTTGAGCTGTCTAAGAAGAAACCCAAAGTAACTGTTTGAAGTATTTTATTTTTATGAACTGTTAGAAAGCTTCAGCTATCTTCACGTCTCTCCCCTTTTTTTGGACAAGTGATTGTGAACAAGATTTAAAATTTAAGAAGATCACAGGGGAATAGGACCACAGAATGTCAAATAGGACAGGGAGAGGCAATTTGATGTAAAGGTCTCTAAAATCATCCTAATGATCTCTTTAAAATCGTTCCCACCTTTGGTCACGAGTCTCTGACTAACCATTATCTCCTCCTCCTACTGTAACAAGGCTCATTGACACCAGTAATGGATTTACAATCATTTTAGTAGAAGCATAATAGACCTTCCAGATAAAATCTGATCAATGTTCATTTTCAGGAAAATGGTCCAATATAGCATTAATTTTAATTGTATCCTCCATCTGAGGAGAAGAATAACAAAAAGACTGACTTCTATATAGATTTTCTTTCTTCTTTGCACAGTTGCTAGCAATAAGCAAGCATCAAAGAGACTTGTTCCAAGACATCATTGACTTTGACTGGTATATCCTGGCTAATTACAAGAAACAGACCAATAGAGATGATAGGGCCCTTTGAACTCTGACCTATTGCCCATGGATTCTCCTTCATTTTTTAGAGAAAGAGGTAAGTGAAATGAGTGTTAACAATGAAGAGCAGGAATTTCTCAGATAAAGAATAAGACTTGGGCCCCAAGAAGAATCAGAGAGAAGCAAAGCAGTGCAATGTAGTGGGATAAGAGCACAGATTTAAAGCTAAAGGGAACCTTAATTGCCTTATATTTGATGGTATAGTGGATAGAATGCTGCTTCTGGAGTTAGGAAGAATGAGTTCAAATCCTGCCTCTGACTCTTATTGGCTATATGATCACAGGTCTGGTCTCATCTGTAAACTGGAGATAATAATAATGGCACCTACTTCCTGGGATTGTTGAGAGGATTAAATGAGATAATATTTATAAAGTTCTTTGTATACCTGCAAGTAATTCTGAACACTAGTTATTTTTATCTAGGCTAACTCCCTCATTTCACAGATGTAGAACTAAGTCCAGACAGATTACCTGATTGCTCAAGGTCACAGACCAGAAAGTAGCAGAGTTTGGATTCAAAACTCCAAGTCCAATTTTTTTGTCATTGTATCGGTAGAAAAAGCACTAGTCTGGGGATTGGAACATGGGTTCTATTGAATATTAGTGTCATTCATATCTTCACTCACTTATTCACTTATTTATTCAATAACTTGACCTTTCTGGTCCTCCTACTTATCAGTCATCTCCCCCTCCCCAAATGGTCAAGGAAATAGAGCTGCATGTCTATTTATAGAATGTGTACTCCAAATAGAATCTAAGTTTCTTGAGGAGAAGTTCCTGATTGTTTTCTTTTTCTCCCCGGAGTTTAGCAGTGCTTTGCCTAGGGTAGTCATCCAGTATTTGTTGTATTGGCCTTAGAACCAATAGATCAAAGTTACTTAGGGATAGATTTCAATGTTCCAATTAGAGCTATCTAAAAATAGAAGTGCTTTTTCATCAGACAAGTGAGATCCATATCTTCAGATTTGTTGCTCAAGAGTTACATGCTTTAGGCTGGGATTGAACTAGATGACTTTTGAAATCTCTTAACAACCGTGAGTTTATTTTATTTTATTTTATTTTTTTTTCTTTTTGCCGAGGCAATCGAGGTTAAGTGACTTGCCCAGGGTCACACAGCTAGGGAATGTTAAGTGTCTGAGACCAGATTTGAACCCAGGTCCTCCTGACTTCAGGGCTGATGCTCTATCCACTGCGCCACCTAGCTGCCCCCCTGAGTTTATTTTTTAATGATTTATCTGATTCTACTCTCTACTCATCTTTAGACTTTCCATCATATATGTGGGAGAATTATTTATAATAAATTCGACTCTTAAAAATTACTTTGCTTGGATATAAAAGGGACTTTTTGAAATTCCTATCTAAGTGGGCTTGTCTCCTTTTAAAAAAATTCATTTAAGATCTCAATGTTATTTTTCTTTTTATTTGACTTTTATGGTAGAATTGCCAAAGTTTTCATAAAAAATTTCAGTGGTCTCAGATTCTTCAGTTTTTCCCCTATCAGATTTTAAAAACTCAATTTTATTTTTTTTGATTCAAGCAATCCCATTAAAAGGCGCATTTATTCCTTATTATGTGTTGGCTAGCAATATTTTGTTAGGTGATTTATCGATGATAGTACCATGACAAAAGTCAATGTGGTCTATCAAATAGGGATAAGAAGAGCATTGGACTCACATGGAATTGTTGGGAGGATGGACCTAGCTTAGGAGTGGAGGGATATAATTCTAAAGTATGTGTAAGGTTATTGAGTGGAAGAAGGATAAACTTTATTTTGCCTGGCTCCAAATGGCAATACTAGAAACATCAAGTGGAAGTTGAAAAATGGTTAATTTGGTCATAATGGTGAAGAAAAACTGTCCAACAAGTATCATCCAAAGGGGGAATGGCTGCTCCAGAAGGAGAAAATATCACTGTCACCACAGGTCTTTAAGGAAAGAAAATTCCTTATCAAGAAAGCTGATGGGGATTTTTGGTTCTGAAATGGATTGGGCTAGGTAGCCCTGGCTATTCCCTTCCCACTTGGAGATGCCATAATGAGGTGAAAATAGACTTTGTGAAGTTCCCTATATGCAGAAAAACTCTTGATGGACTAATTATTCACTTAGTCAATCTGTAAACATTCATTAAGTGTGAATCTTTTGGCCTTTAAGGGCACCATGCTAACTGCTGGCGATACAAAGAAAGAAATAGACATGTGATTCCTGATCATAAGGAAGTCAGATTTTTTTTTTTGGGGGGAAAGATGAAATAACTTTCCTACAAGACACATATGTAGTAGATATAAGGGCAGAACAAATGGAAGGTATTAGTATTTGGCTTAGGTAGAAATTCTTCCTACAGAAGATGAGATTTTAGCTAAGTCTCAAAGTGAGACAAGAAAGTCAAGAGGAGGTAGTAAGGATGGATGAGGGACAGCTAGTAGAAAAATAGAGAAGAATAATGGATTTTCATGTTGGAGAAACAGCAAGTTGGCCAGTGTGGATGTATTTGTAACAAACACTCTTTGGAGAGTAGCCAGTGAGATGGATGCTGCCCTCGTGAGTAAAGGGCAGACTCAACAGGTGGAAGCAGTTTTTAAGCTAGAAGATTATTACATTAAATAATTGGATAATGCCTATAAGATGGGGAGAGGGACTAGAACTAGATTTCAGTGGTCTGGGAAATTCCCTCTATTAATTGAGGGGGATACGTTCTCAATGATTTGTGATCTGAGAGAATTGCCGAGAGCCTGAATGACTTATTCAATGTCACACAGTCAGTATGTGCCAAAAGCAGCACTTGAACCCACATCTCTGGGGCTTCAAGGCCACCAAATGAGAACTCTCTAATCACTTCTCTAACCATATTGTCGGTGCACATTAATGTTCACAAAGGAAAAATCTACCTGGTCCCTAAAATGGCTCTGCATATTGGACATTTCTCTCTTACTGACCAGATCATTAGACTAAAATGTGAGACCCAGATAAACAAAATGTGTACACGGCACAGAATCTTTGTCCCTCCTGGAACTTTTGTATTGGGGCATTAGCCAACGGGCATTGGAACCACAGCCCTAGAGTAAGGCCATCAGACTGGTTCCCTTTAGGATCACGTTTTCCACAACATATGAATTTGGAGGTGGCTCCATAATGGGAGTGAGATGGATTTGAATGCTCAACCTAGGCTTTTCTGCTTTTGATCCCATTTTAGAGCCCCATGCACTTGGTGCTCTGCGCTGTGGAGAAACAGCCTGTGAAACCTGCCCAGAATTTTGAAGTTGGAAATTCCTTTTCTTTTGCTTCTAAAAGGTCATGGGTTTCAACATGAAGAAATTCCCAGATGTCTCCAATTGAATTTTAAAAAACAACAACCAAACCCCCAAATGAACCCTCCACGGTTCTCAGAAGGCTGCACTGGAACTTATTTATTTATTTTTGACACAGTGTTTTAGAATTTTAATCTGAGTTGCTTGACTATAAAAAGTTAAGTGCTATTTTTAGACATTATTATTCTTTCCCTTCCAGTCGTGTCATTGATGGAGATGGTAAATAGTAAAAAGAAAAAGTTATAAAAAGTAATCCTCTACAACAGCTTTCTTATTCATACGTAAGCTAACAAACTCTAAAGGATTATTCCAGTAACTCCAGAATTAAAAGGCTTTTTCAGGGCTTGCAACCATCAAGAGGAATCATGACATCCAGGGCAGAGAGTAGACCTAGAGTCAGGAAGTCACAGATTCAAGTCCGGCCTTTTATTTATCCTGGCTGTGTGATCTGAGGCACGTTATTTAACCATTTATGGTTCAGTAGCTCTCTAGGATGCTAAGTCCTTAAAGCCGAGTTACCCATTTATGGGAACGGGGAGAATTTCCACATCCAGGAGTTCTCCACACTGATAAGATTCTTCATCCAAATAGCATGATAGACCTGAGTTCAAATCCCATGTCTAATATGTTATAGCTATATGACTCCCTCTGAGCTTCTGGGACCATAGCTATAAAATGAGTTAGACTACTTGTAGGACTTAGCTCACAAGACTGCAAGGAGGCTCCCAAAGTACTTTTTAACTTGAAAGCATCATGGTCTGGCCCAGAGGAAGGGACAGCCTGGAGAAGTGGAATGGGAAAAGGATTTGGAGTCAGAGACCAAGATTCAAATCTCACCTTCACCACTTAGCCCCTTTGTGATCTTGGGCAAGATGATTAACCTCTCAATTTCCTCACCTACAAAATGGGGAAGGTGGGCATCTCAGGGTCTTTCTAGATCCAAATCTAGAATCCTACAGAAATCTATAGGATAGAAAATCCTATAATCCCAGTTATCATCATCATCAATCAAAAAAAGTAGCTATTACATGGTAGAAGGTAGCAAGGTGAAAAATATGGAGAGACTTGGACCTAAGAAGGATGTTATCCACTTTCAGAGAAACAGAAAGCAAACAAATGCCCTCCAACCTTACATAGATGTATATGAGTGTATATGTACATATATGGTATGATTATTGACATCTATGTATATATGCATATGTATATGTATATATGTGTATATAGGTATATACCTATATTTAGACAAAAATCTCTCTATATAGATATATACCTATATGTAGACATTGACATATCTACATATACATAAATATATTTGTGCTTCACTCTAGCCTGCTTAGAAGAGGTGGGGAGGAGGAAAGAGAAAAAAAAGAAGAAAGTTAAAAGTACACAGAAAAGAACAAAAGAAAATCTACAAAAAACAAAGAGAAGATGGATGATCCTGAATACAATGTGTTTATTTTTACATATGCTTTCTTGAAGTAGAAATTTATTGTTATATATTTTGAACTTCTCATGTTTTGCTTTGTACATGTCATTAAATTTTTTTTTATTTTGTAATTGTTTTAAGTAAATAAATGCTTTTTTATTTTAAAAAAAGAAGATAGCAAGGGTGAATGATCTAGTGGGAAGAATGGAATTCAGAGGGCTTTGGCTCTGCCACTTCCTAGCCTTGTGACCTGAAATGAGTCAGACCGTTTGAGTCTTGGTTTCTTCCCCTGTCACATATGAGTCTGGGACTAGATGTCCTTCCCAGGTCTAGAGCTACAAACCTTGTTGAACCTCAGTCCTTAGCTGGCTTGGAGAAACTGGTTTCCTGCCCACAATTAGCAAGACCACTGTTGTTTTTCATCATGCATTATATTTATTTTATTAGGCTTCTCCAGAAGAGAGAAACAGAGATTTAATTGGAAAATGAAGCAATATAGAATTAGATTCCTCTTCTCTTTAATTCTTTTCATCACAACCAGGAGAGCATGGCTGTGACTAGAGAGTCCTAGAATGTGAGAATGCAAAGAGAAAGCTCCAGGATCATTGAGCCTGACTCCCTTGTTGTACAGATGAGGGGACTAGAAGAGGAATAAGGAAGGGAGGGGTTCAAGGACAAGCTGTGGCAAAGTCAGAATCAAGAACTTCCATCTCCCAACACGAAGGGCTCATTCTACAACAGCCTCTTCTGATGAAGCAATTTGGGGACTTTTCATCCAGGTTCTCAATTCAAAAATAAAATTGCAACTAGGGATCATTTATTAAGCACCTAGTATATGTCATGTACTATGCAAAGCCTTGGGAAAGCAATGCTTAAAAAAGAAATGGTCCCTTCCCTTATATTCAACAGATTGAAATAAAGCAGTCTTTAGGCATTTTATATCCAAATGTAAATAAAGATAATGAGATCAGTTTTCAAAGCATCCTTGTGAAGGGCAGAATGTTTTCCATTTCAAAACTGGAATATTTTGATCACAAGAATATCAGCTCCTTGAGAACAGAGACTCTGCATCCTAGGTAGTCCCCGTACCTGGCACATTAAGTGTATTTCAGGAATACTTCTTTGGATTGTATTTGAGCAAATACTATTGATTCTGGTGAGTGAGATTTAATATTTCAGGTAAGCTTTTTGAAGGTAGGGACTGTTTCAGGTGATGAAGAGTTAAAAACAAAACACAAAGATGAAATTTTACCTTTGATTCTGGAAGTGATTGGGAGTCACATGAGTTCATTTAACGTGGAGCTGACAGGACAGGCCTTTGCTTAGAAAGATCATTTTGGCATCTGTGGGACACAGATTAAAGGGAGCAAGTCATGAGACAAGAAGACAAATAGCAATCTATCACTGGGAAGTGATAAAGAGCTCCACACCCGGTTGGTGACAATGTCAGTGGGGGAAATGGCATATTCAAGAGATGTCATTAAGACTTGACAACTTATTGTAAGTGGAGGGTGAGGCAATGAGGAGTACCCTGGTTATAGGGATGGTGGTAATCCAACATTGTAAGGGATTTTGGAAGATGGGAGACAGTGGAGAGGAGAAGACTGTGAGTTCTGTTTTAGACATGTTGAATTTAATGTTTCTGGAACATTAAGGTCTAGATGCCAAAAGGCAATTGGAGATGAGAACGTGGAGGTTGGGAGAGAAGTAGGCCTATGCAAATGGATTTGAGAACCATATTCAAAGAGAGGAACATTGAAACCATAGGAGCTGATGAGCTCACTAAATGGAATAAAGCAGAGGGAAAAAGACCAGAAAGTCCATACAAAACTTTGGGGGATACACAGTTAGTAGGTGTAGATAAAGATTCAGAAAAGGAGAGAAATGGTTGGAAAGTCAGGAGAGTGAAAACCCAGAGAGAGGAGAGCATCAAGGAGAAGAGGAGATTGATGGCATCCAAGACCACAGAGAGGTCAAGAGGGATGACAACCAGGGAAAAGAGATTAGATTTAGTAGCTAGAAGTCATTTGTAACTTTGGCTAGAGTAGTTCTGATTATGTAATGAGGTCAAGGCCAGCTAGGTTGCCCGGTGGATAGAACACTGAATCCAGAGTCAAGCAGTCCTGAATTCAAATCTAGTCTCAAGTAGCATGTATGACCTGGACAAATCACTTATCCTTTATCTGCCTCAGTTTCCCCACCTATAAAATGGAGATCATAATAGCACTTACCTTCTATGGTTATTGTGAAGGTAAAATGAATTAACATTTGCAAAACATTTAGTGCAGTGTCTGACACATAATAGAAACTTAATAAGTACTTACTTGTTCCCTTCTTTCTTTACTACAAAGAGTTAAGAAGAGAGTGAGAGGAAAGAAAGACTTGTAAGGAAAGTGCCTGGAGGATTTGATGACTTATTGGATATCTTGGTTCTCCCAAGTAGTGAACTGGTCTTTAGATTGGTTTGAAAGCTTATGATAACTTCGAACTAATCTCCCACAAGTGAATTCTTCCTGAAAGGACTGTTTCCTGGAATGTATGATCAGGCTGACTGCTCTGGATGACTTGAAAAATGGGAGCCCGGGAGAATCCTCTTTCCAAGATGAATCACGGAATTATGTTGCATCTTGATTGATCTATCTAATAGCTGATCATTCCTGTTAACTCATGTTGAGTCACATCAGTAGTCATTCGGGCTGTTTAACCTTCAGGGTCAAATTCCACAAGAGGAGTTGACGCAGACCGGCCTGCCAGACTCCTGAGTAGAAATGCTGTGGCTATTTGGGTCTGGCTTGGGCTGCAAGAAGGGGATTAGCTGATATTCTCTGAAATTATGATCCTAAGGTCAGGAGTCAAGGAAGGAGGGACAGGGATTGGTAGCACTGAAGTCAGAGAAACTTGGAAGTAGCTCTCCAAGACAGCTGAAATGTTGCCAGGTTCCAAGTAATTGCTAGGATATGTCCACTGAGAGCCTGGATTGCTCTGCCCCCCTCCTGAAGGCATCCTTGCTGCCAGATTTGGGGCGCTGAATCCTGGTTATGATTTGGCTTCATCTGCTAGTGAGAAGACAGGCTGAATTTATTGTGAAATCCCTGGGATTAGAAATCAATTTAGAGCTGGAGAACCTCGGAAACACCTAGTTCAACTTCTTCATTTTAAAGTTAAGCAAATCAGTTCAGAGAGACCAGTGACTTGTCCAAGATCATATAGATAGTAAATGGAAGAGGTGGAATTTGAACCTGCAACATCTAATTCCAAATCCCATACTCTTCCTCTGTAGCATTTTCTTCTCTTAGCCAAATGCCTCATTTTATAGATGTGGACATGGAGTCCTTGAGGCTTGGTGGAGGGGGGAGATATAAAATAATTTACTCAAGATGGGGAGCTCCTTGAGGGCAGAGACTGTTTCAACTTTTTTATATTGGCTTAACCCTGTACCTGGTACCTAATGAATATTTATTGACTACTTAATTGACTTGAGTAATAAATAGCACTTAGGGTTTGAACCTAACCAGTGTGATCCTGAAATTTAATTCTATTTTCACTACAAAGCACTGTAAGAAATTATATCTGAGTATGAGATAAAAAGCTCCTGGGGGGGGGGAGAGAGCAAGGCCATTTTTGTTTGTTTGTATTTCCCAAATATCTACAACAATTCATTGACAGGATAGGAAACTGATAAATACTTACTGAATGAATGAATGTATGAATAGCCCTTGTCATCTCTAAATATTCCCATTTCAATTGCTAAACTCACAGGTAAGTCATATTTCCAGAACTCGACTGACATCTCTTCTTCATAGTCCTCAGGGTCCTTCTGAGCAAATGACAGTTTCTTTGACACCATGGACTTCAGCCCCCATATCCTCTCTAAGATTTTCAGTCCAGAATCGATTGAGTCAGCCAGCATTAAATAACTTTAGAAGGGCTAATTCTTTCCTTAAGATGGTACAATAATATTGAATAATTGGTACAAAATATCCCTTCAACTGCTTCCCAACCCTCATATATCCCAATATTCTCTTTCTAAAGAAGATACTAATGTTCATAGGTGTGAGTGGGTTTACACAAGGTCATACAGCTATTTAGTAGAAGGGCTGGAATTACAGTTTGGCAGCTAGAACAATTTCTGTTATATGGTGCTGGAGGAGAAAAATGGGGGGAAAGCACCAAACCTCACAGAGACCTAAATTTACTGTGATCCTCTATTTGCTGTATTCCTATCACCATTGGCTGGGTTACTTCCTGTCCATTTTATACCATATCCCAACTCCCAAGCAGCAAAACCAACAACCCAGATGATTCTGAGAGAAATGGAATCTCCAATTCAATAATTTACTGCTCCAAACTTTCTATTTTTAAATTTTTGGTGATGGAGACTCAGGGCTCATTCAGTGCAAGTTGGAATATCTTGGAGCCATGCCATAAAGGTGTGTAGGCCATTATTGATGTCTCCAACCTTCTGGCTAGGAGGCTGGTTCTCAGAATCCCCAAATTTCTGAGTCTGGATGAACTTCAGTGGCCATCAATGGTCAATCCATGTTCATACCCTTAGAAGAATCATTCCCACTCCACAAAATCATTAACACATGGTCATACCGGCTTTTTTTAAAGACCTTTGGGGTGAAGGGAACCTACAGCTTTCCTTTCTGGAGGAAAAGAATGGAAATGATTAATGAAGACTACGACATTTATCTTCCTCACTATCATGAGTTCAGCATTTTGAAAGGAAATCCTCCCTCCATTTGCTTCTGATTCACTTCGATGCAACTCAGCTAATATTTACTAAGTATCTAGATGCTAGATAACTAGCAAGTAGTAACTAGATGCTCATTCCTGTGCTAGGTTCTGAGATCACACAGGCAAAAACCAAGTAGTTCTTGTCCTCAACAAGCTTAATTTACTATGAGTGGGAACCAACAAAACTCATTTAGATAAATACAAAAGATATACAAAAGGAACTTCCAGGAGAAGGGCAAAATGCTGATAAGAAGGTGAGTGGTAAAAGGAGCAATTCCTCCACTGGGGAAGTACAGACCATTTTTTCAGTCCCTAGAAAAACGAAAGAATTGGGTTTTGCATTTTTATAACATGTGGCCTAGATTAGAGTGTGGCTTTTGTACTAAAGAAATTAACTGTAATTTCTGAACTATAAAAATTAAGGTGGTGAGGGGAGAGGGATAGTAATGGTAACTCTCTTTTCTACAGCCAGGGAGAGGAGCCGCAAGAATGCTGCTGGACGATGACTGATGGGAAAGGGTGTACTGTACTGGAAAGGAGACTTACAGTCTAGACTTGAGTTAACTTCTGGGTAGCTTTGGGTGAGTCTCTCCCTTTTTAGGGTCTTATAAGAGGAGGGAGTTGGTTAGAAGATTGACAACAATCTTTGGAGATAATTAGAGACACCATGGGGTGTTGCAAAATTCTTGTTTTTTCTTACACAGGATAAGCAAGGTTCCTTCTAGTTCTATTTAAAAACATTTTAATTATTGCTACACTTGAGAAACTTTTAAGTTTGTTGATAAGACTCACTATTTTCTTTGTTCCTATCTCTTCTGGGAATCTCTCCCCATCCGCTTCTCTCTGTCTTCCACTTTCCCTTTTCATCTCCCCTTTTCTTCTCCCCTTCTTCCCCTTCTCCTTTCACTCCTCTTTTCCCTCTTTCCCTTCTGCTTTTCTCATCCTTCTTTCTCTCACTCTCTCTTTTTTATGCAATTTCTTCCTTTTTATTTATTATTTTCCCACTACCTTTATACATGCTCGGGTGGTTCCTATTTTTTTTAAATATACAAACAACAACAACAAAAACTTCATATGATTTTGTCTTCCTTCCCTTTGAGATAACATCCTACATTTCTTGTGCCTTTTACTGGAAGGAGGTTCTAGAAACAGATAACAGGATCTGAATCCTACTCTGATACTTACTTCCTGTATGACTTTGAACAAACCAGGTCATCTCTTCTGTACTATATCAACAATCTAAGAAAACTGCTTCAATGGTGGTCGTCTTCTTTCTTTTTCTTTCTTTCTTT
>JAJPUD010002371.1:219924-267431 GCA_023553655.1 Myrmecobius fasciatus
TTCCCCTCTTTTCCCCAGTATGACAACCTTTTCCCCTCTAGTTCTCTTTTTCATATTATCAAAGTAATCTCTAGTTAATTATACCCCCAAACTTTAAGTATCCCCCTAGTAAAAATAAAGTTCTCAAGAGTCCTTTCCTTTTTACCTTTTTATGCATCTCTTGAGTTCTGTGTTTGGGTGTCAAATTTTTTGTTCAGATCCGGTCTTTTCATTAGAAATAGGTGAAATTCACCTATATCATTGAATGACCATCTTCTTCCCTGGAGGATAATGCTCATTCTAGCTGGATAGGTTATTCTTGGCTGTAATCCAAGTTCCTTTGCCCTTCAGAATGTCTGGTTCCAGGCCCTTCGATCCTTCAGTGTGGAGGCTGACAGATCCTGTGTGATTCTAATTATTGATCCTCGGTATTTGAATTGTTTCTTTCTAGCTGCTAGCAGAATCTGTTCCTTGGTGCTATAGTCCTGAAATTTAGCCACGATATTCCTTGGGGTCTTAATTTTGGGGTCTCTTTCAGGAGGTGATCGGTGAATTCTTTCAATGGTGATTTTGCCCTTTGATTCTACAATCTCAGGGCAGTTTTCTTTCAGGATTTCCTGGAAGGTAGTGTTGAACCTGAGAGGGAAAAACTGGGTGGTCTGAGAATTATAGCTCTCTGAAAAGAGAAAAAGGTTTTCTGGGTTTTGGGGCTTCCTTTTCCTTGGGGTCTTCACAGTCTGGATCATCAATTATTAAGGAAATGTTAAAGGATATCCTTACTGAGATTCAGTTGGAATAGATGATTTCTGAGATCTTATCTAATTTCCAATATTTTGGGATCCTAAATCTTGAGCTTATTGAATCATGAGCTGAAACTTAAACTCAGCCCTTTCAAACTAGTGCTTTTTAACAACAGATTTAAGGAATTTGAAATCAAATCTTCGGTTGACTTTTAGTTTTATGATGTTCTTCAACCTCGGGTGGGGTGAGAAAGTCTCGGAAAAGGGAGGTATGGATTCCTAGGGCAACAGGAAACAGGAAAGTTAGAATGGAAAGGCCTAAGAGATGCTGCCAGGCTTACAGGAACTGAGGGCCTGGGAAATGCTGCCAGCCTAACAGGATGGTGGGTGACAATAATTTTGCTACTAATTGTAGCAGTCTTTCACAGGTGATTGTTGTACGATGTTGCTGTTACTGTGTACAGTGTTTTCCTGGTTCTGCTTATTTCACTTTGCATTAGTTCATGTAGTTTTCCCAGACTTCTGAAATCATCCTGTTCATCATTTCTTATAGAACGATAATATTCCATCACAATCATATGCCATAGCATATTAAGTCATTTCCCAATTGAAATGCATCTCAATGAACATTAATTGTCCCTTAGTTACACTGGAGCTCTAAAATCCTGGGTTTCTCTGAGGTCTTTTAAAAACAAGGAGAATTCTGGGACTGGTAGGATTAATGGTAGAGGACTAGGGCCTTTGCAGAGTTTTCTTAAGGCTGCTTAGAACTTGAAATTAAGGTCACTTATTACAACTTTTAGAGATAGAAATTCCCAAAGTCTCTCTTGATGGTTCAGGTTGCACTTGGAAACTAGCTGTATGACTTCAGAAAAGTCATTGAAACTCTCACATCTCCAGTTTCTGTCCTATAAAATGAGGACATTGGATGACACTATCTCAATGTCCCTCCAGATCTAATATTCCATGAATTAGTAATCAGCTATCCTTAAGGAAGTGCTTTGCTTCCTACTGTAGTGGATAAAAGAGAATACAGACATAGTCATTTTATGCCCATTAATTTTTGCTTTCCCTTGGATGGCTCTGGTTAATCAAGTGAAGGTCATTGTGAGGTTTTCTAAGATTGCAAAGAGGCTTGAAATGTACTTATTTATTATAAAAAGCATCTATATCCTCTAGCACCATCCCTACACTGTCTTGAGAAACATAGGTTCTATAGACCAGGATGAATTCTAGATAGTGATACCCATCCATTCTGCTTTGGAGAGAAATAGGTGTAATTTCATTCATTATTTCTATCCCAGATCTTCCATTTCTGCTTTCTAGATTTATGATTTGCTCCTCATGTCACAGGGGATCCTATTCCTGTTTTAATCATTACTCCATCTGTGGATTAAATGGATCAGACCTTTAAGCTGTAATTATTTTAATCATTAGACATTTGACCCTAATAAGTAATGTATGTATCCCGGGGGCTGAATCTCTGGATCTTTTAAATTTTACTTAAATGCTACCTCTTCCATGAAGCCCATCCTGATTTAACAAATACTTACTATGTATAAAGCACATTGCATTTCCCTCTCTCTACTAGAGGGAGGAGGGGACTAAGACTCAAGTAAACAAGTGACTTTGTTAAGACTCTAGCTGCTAAATGTCTTGTGGGGAGGGAGTTGAACTTGGTCTTCCTGACTATGGTTCCACTACAGCACACTTGCTTTGGAGGTAAACTAGCCAGCTAGTATTTATGTAGTGTTATGCATACATTATCTCATTTGATCCTCAGAACAATCCTGGGAAGAATTGCTATCATTATCCCCTTTGAAACAGAAATGTAGAAACTGAGGTTCAAGTTAGTGGTTCTCTGAGGCAAGATTTGAACTCAGGCCTTTCCAACTCAGGCCTTTCCAACTCAGGCCCAGACAGCCAGGTTCACTCTCACTCTGCAAAAGTGCTTGGAAGGATGGTGATACCCTTTGACATGAATAGGGATGGGAGAGATAATGAGCTTTGTTTTGGAGCTTGATATTGAGCTTGATACACCCATAGGTCACCCACATGGGAATATCCAGCAAACAATTGTTAGCAGGGAACTGGAATCGCAAAGACAAACTCTGGAATAAAGATGTGGAAATCACCTACATTTGTGTGATCATTAAACCTATGGAGAGTGCCAAGAGAAAACATGGAAAAGAAAAGACTATCTAGAATAGAGAATCAGGGGATACTTACGTGTAATGAGAGGAGATGAAATATGACCTACCAACAAAGAGTCAGATAAGTAGGAGGAGAGTCAAGAAAGTTGTTTAAATTCTATCCCTTGTGATTGATTACTGTGTGTCCATGGGCAAGGTGATTACCCTTTCTGCACTTCAGTTTCCTGGTGCTTAGGAAAGGGAAAGGAAATCCTGGTATACTTATCTCACAGAGATACTGTGAGAAACCCAGTTCAGTATGAGTGAACAGTGTGTTATAACCATCAAGACTATTAATGTAATCATAGGAAAATGGAGGCTTCTGGTTTAAGTTTTCTCTCTGACAATTCAATATTTCATACCCCCAGAACCTCCCTCTTTTCTTATTGTTATCTCTGAGAAAGAAGCTGTCTTTCTCTTTGCCCGACTAACTCAGCTACTTGTGCCCTTGATCACATCCCTTAGAGTGTAAACTCCTTGAGGGCAGAGTTTTATTTCAATTTATTCTTTACATCCCCAATCATTAGCACTGATTAAGCCCTTACCATGAATCAGGAACTATGCTTAGGACCAGGGATACAAATGCAAAAGTAGTCTTTGCTCTCATGGAACTCAATCTACTGGAGGAGAGAACGTCCAAACAACTGTGTACATAAAAAATATCTGTTCAGGATAAATAGAAAGGAAGGCACTGGATTGAGGGTGGGAGAGAGTGGGAACCAACTCTCACAGAAGGTAGAATTTGAAGTGGCTGGAAGGAAGTTAGCAGGTGGAAGTTAGGAGAGAGAAAGCCAGACATTTGGGACAGTCAGTGAAAAGATCGAATCCAGAGATCGGGCATCATCTATCTGCAAGAAAGTCATGGAGGGGAGGCAAGTCTGGGAAGACTAAAAGGATTGGAAGGGATCAGGTTGTGAAGGGCTTTCAAAGTCAAACACAGACTTTAGCATTTGTTCCTGGAGATAACAGGGAACCATTGCAATATATTAAATAGGGTATTGACAGTGTTAGACCTGCATTTTAGGAAGAGTACTTTGGCAGCTAAGTGAAGGATGGAGTAGGGAGAGACTTGAGGCAGGGAGACCAATAAGTAGGTTATTATAATACACACAAACACCCATGTGTGTGTATATATGTGTGTACATATATAAGGATGCACATATAACATATTTATACATACATATATACATATATTAATTTATTGTTATTATTGAATCATTCATTCATGTTCAATTCTTTGTGACCGCATGGATCAACTGTCTGTGGGATTTTCTTCGCAAATATACTGCAGTAGTTTCCCATTTCCTTTTCCAGTTTTATCTGAGCACTAATTAAATAAATCAATTGACCAATGTAACAAAGCTAGGAAGTGTCTGAAGTCAGACCTGTCTCTGGTCTTTCTGACCCTAACCCCAATACTCTATTCACTGTACCACCTAGATGGATGTACATATATATGCATAAATATAGTAATATATTAATGGAGAAAAGGGAATAAGCATTTAGATATCACTTCTTATCACTTATAAATAATATCCTGATAATATACACACATATAATTTATAAGAAATGAACAAATAAACATACACATATTGGACATGTATGTTTTGAATTTTTTTTTCATTGAGGAGGTGAGAAAGGTTGGAGATTACTGGTCCAGAGAAGAATAAATTGTCTAGCTAATGATGCTTTAGTGATCTATGATCTCATCCACATGGGTATTCTCTCCAATGGCACAGGCAACAGGCCTCCATACATTATTACCCTTCTGTGCATCCTTGGCCGTACCTTTTAAGGCAACGTTCTATAGACTTTCCTTTGGATTTCTTGCTAATGTACCAAGATCCATAAAGTATGTTAGCAGTCAGTCTTTCAATTATTAATCACATTTTATTGTTGTTGCTCAGTCATTTCAGTAATGTTCAACTCTTCATGACCTCATCTGAGGTTTTCTCAGCAAAGATACTGGAGTGGTTTGTCATTTCCTTCTCCATATCATTTTACAAATAAGGAGATCAAGGTAAGCAGGGTTAAGCAACTTGCCCAGGTTCACACAGCTACTCAGTGTCTGAGTTTGGATTTGAACTCCAGTCTTCCTGATTCAGACCTAGTGCTCTCTCTACTGCACCACCTAACTTTCCCAATCACACCTTACTATATAACCATATATATGTTCTATGTCCCATTATGGTCATACATATCTCGCTGGCACGGTTTAGGTTCCTTCTGTTGTGCAAATTTTTCACTGGTAATAATTGTCTCTGGCAAATACTGACTATGTGTCTAAGCATATCATTCACCTCTCAGTGCTTCAGATAACTCACTAAAACTACACATTTTCTATAAATTGCTGAGCTGCACTGATAGAGGGAGTCTATTCTTTTGATTAATGAAGTCACGGATCTGAACAAAAAATTAAAAAGACAAAGGAATGACTGAACAGATTGATGCATTTAAATATTATAGAGTATTGCAGTACATAAGAATGATCAGTATGAGTAAATCAGAAAAACACAAGCTATATGAAGTGATACAGAGCAGAGAAAGAAGCCAGAGAACATTAATAATGCAATCAAATTTTGACTATTTCATTAATTTCATTAATTATGAAGATCAATTTTGATCCAGGAGACTGCAAATAAGCATTTATTAACTTATAACATGCCAGACATTGTAATAAATATCAGGGATATAACAAAAGAAATTTGTTTTCTGTTGATTGACAAGAGTGAGTGACAAGTGGTGAGACAACATGAAAATGCTTACCAAATAAATCCGAGGCAGGAAATTGAGGGAGGAAGCAAGGTTGTCAAATGGACAGGTTCATAAATGATGATGAAATGGATCTGCTTCCTCTCAGTGGAGTAGTGAAACCCCATCTCTGCTCTAATACTGGATTATTTCATTGGCCTGCTGCTGGACCTGCTTCAGCTGTCTCTACCCACCAATCTAGCCTCCATTCAGTTACTAAAACAGAGGTCCCATGACATTTCACAGTCTTCCTACCCCACTTTAACCCTCAGCTCAGTAAACTCCAGTAACAAAAAAAAAAGAACAAAGCAAGTGAAAAAAGTATACTTCAATCTACCTTTTGATTTTAGCTATTCTTTAACTGGATATGGATAGCATTTTCTATCATAAGTCCTTTGTAATTGTCTTGGATCATTGTGTTGCTCAGAAGAGTTGAATCTTTCATAGTTGATTATTGCACAATGTTGCTGATACTGTGTGGATCATTGTGTTGCTGAGAAGAGTTGATTATTGCACAATGTTGCTGATACTGTGTACAGTGTTTTTGTGGTTCTTTTCATTTCACTTTGCATCTGTTTGTACAAATCTTTCCAGGTTTGTCTGTCTGTTCATCATTTCGTACTACACAGTAGTATTCCATTACAGCCACAAAACACAGCTTGTTTAGCTATTCCCCAACTGATGTACAGACACTCAATTTCCAATATTTTGCCACCACAAAAAGAGCTGCTAAAATATTTTTTCACCTTTTCTTTTTTAGTGAATTTCAGGAGGGGGATACAGACCTAGTAGTGGTATTTATTGCTAGATCAAAAGCTATGCCCACTGGGCATTTCAAATTGCTTTTCAAAATGGTTGGATCAGTTCACAACTCCACCAACAATGTATTAGTGTCTCAATTTTCCCATATTTTCTACTTAAATGTGATTTAAGATGATCCAGGCTGGTTCTTTCCACTCTAAAAGCACAGTTCAAATTTAAAAGAAAGGGAAAAAGGCAAAATGTGAGCAATAACAACAACAAAGAATCTGACATTATGGTGACAGAGAAGTTTTGAGACACAGACTCAGAAGAGAACAACAATGGCAAAACACATATGGGAAAACTTGCCTAAAAATGGGAAGTAATCTCAAGCCCAGAGAAAACTGATGGGAGAGCTCAAAAAGGATTCAAAAATTACATAAAAGAAGTAAAAGAAAAATTGGGAAAGGAAGTGAGAGTAATATAAGAGAAATATGAAAAAAGAGTCAACAGCTGTCTCAGACTTTTTGGCTAGGAGCTGCAGGCCATGGTTATTTACCTTCTGTTGCACTGATGTTGTCCTGAGGTAGTCAGAGGACCTGGATGTCTTATGGTGCCCTGAAGCTGAAGGGTGGCAGTCAGCTGGTGCTACTGGAGGCGGCAAGGGGTCTGGCAGCTTACTTGGTACTGATCCAGGATCCTAGTGCTGATGCCCAGTGTGTGCTGAGGCTGGTAGGATATTTCTGCATTTCCCCAGGGTTACACTGAAGCATGTAGCAATACACCCAGGGGAGGCTGCCTGTTTGCCCAGCAGAGAGCTGAAGTGTGACTATTCCCCTGGCTATGCTGAGGCCCATGGGGGGCCATTCCTAGTGTTGGGGCCATTCTTCCAGAGATTCCGAGATCTCCTGCTCGTTTGCTGAAGTGGGCTTACTTGGTGAGTTTGTTGAGCACTTCCTGTACTGGTTGGTGTTCAGTGAGGCAGATCTTTCCTGCCAATCATTGAAGCTACTTGGGCTAAAAGATTATTTGACCCTATCTTTCTACTGAATTTATAATTTCAAGATTTGCTTTAAATTATCATTTAAAGGTGAATATGCAAAAGTTAAGAAAAATTTACTGCTTACTCTGACATCTTGGCTCCCAGAAGTGTTTTCCCCTCTTTAAAATGGGGACACTAAGATTTGAAGTGTGAACCTCATAAGGTGGGTTGTGAGGTTAAGGTAGAGGTGATTGTGATGCCATATGAAAAGTGTTTTACAAATTTAAAGATCTATATAAGTCATTATACATAAGCTGCATAGGCAACATACATTGTAATTAAGAAAGTTCTTTCTTATCAGTCTTTTCATTTTGTTGTTAATAAATACAAGCTTTTCTTTTTTAAAAGCTTTTGATTTTCAAAATATATGCATAATTTCCAATATTAACCCTTGAAAAACCTTGTGTTTCAAATTTTTCTCCCTCCCTTCCTCCCCTAGACAGCAAGTAATGCAATATAGGTTAAACATGTGCAATTCTTCTATACATATTTTCACAATTTTCATGCTGCACAAGGAAAATAAGATAAAAAAATGAGGGAAAAAATGCAAGCAAGCAACAACAAAAAAGGTGAAAATACTATGTTGTGATCCACACTCAGTCCCCATGATTCTCTCTCTGGGTGCAGATGGCTCTTCCATCAGAAGTCTATGGGAATTGGCCTGAATCACCTCGTTATTGAAAAGGGCCACGTCCATCAGAATTGATCATCATATAATCTTGTTGTAGCCAGGTACAATGTTCTCTTGGTTCTATTTACTTCTTTCAGCATCAATTCACGCAAGTCTCTCCAGGTTTCTCTGAAATCACCC
Source organism: Myrmecobius fasciatus (assembly GCA_023553655.1). Lineage (NCBI taxonomy): Eukaryota > Metazoa > Chordata > Mammalia > Dasyuromorphia > Myrmecobiidae > Myrmecobius > Myrmecobius fasciatus. The sequence goes on from JAJPUD010002371.1 coordinate 228,181, forward strand.
TACTGATCATTTCTTATAGAACAATAATATTCTATAGCATTAATATTCCATAATTTATTCAGCCATTCTTTAATTGATGGGCATCCATTCAGTTTCCAGTTCCTTGCCACTACAAAAAGGGCTGCCACAAACATTTTTGCACACATGGGCCCTTTCTCCTTTTTAGGATATCTTTGGGATACAGGCCCAGTAGAGAGATTGCTGGATCAAAGGATGTGCACAGTTAGATATCCTTTGGGTAGAATTCCATATTGCTCTCCAGAAAGGTTAGATCATTTCACAATTCCACCAATAATGTATTAGTGTTCTAATTTTCCCACATCCCTTTCAACTAAATACAAGCCTTTCCAGAGCAATAAGTATTTCATCTTCTGTCTGTATGCTCTGACATGGAAACTTTTATATTCTTTTGGTCCAAACCTATGATTTGGTTGTTACAGGTAAATCTTGGAGATGAAACTTCCTCTATTAGTTGTGATCTAAAACTTTTCCACATCTTATCATCTTGCAGAACTGCCAAAATGCTGAGGGATTGAGTGCCTTTGTCCATATGAAATCATACATCTAATATGTGTCAGAAGGCGGGGCATGAACACGAATATCATCTTAGTCCCAAAGCTAGCTCACTACCACAGGACAAGGCCTTTCATAATAGATGCTTCATAAATGTTCATTTGAATTGAATTACAACAGGCTCTAATTAAGACTTCCCTAATTGCATCTTGGCATTTATTCCTCTTCTCTTGTTATTGTGTTTAACTGCATTGAATTATGAATCTGTAATTAAATAGGACAACATATTGCTACCTTATTTGTTGATTTTATAAGACCTCAACCCTTTTTTTTCACCAAGGCAGTTTTATTGATGAGAAGCTATCAGGGTAATTGCATCAGGTTTCTAGCCACTGATCTGTCAAGTTTTTTACCATTTATTTGGAAAATGAATCAAAGACATTTGATTGGGTTCCAAGAACAGAGGTCTGTACCTCAATCATGTATGATTGTCACTTCACAAAGTCTTAATTTGAGGCCCCTACAGCAGAAAGGAAGAAGTGTCCAAAGCAACAGCTAGGAAAATGATTTTGATTTCTCTGGATGCAAGGGAGCTGCTTGTTTGTGCTGTACTATTATGCAGTGCATTGAAACACTTTTTGTAGCAATGCATCTTAATATAAGCAGTTAAATGAGGTTAGGACTGAAACTGCTTATGGGTTCTCAATATCATCAGTGGATTTAGGGTGGGAAAGTGGAGTTCATGTGCTCTGAGCTGGAAGGATTCTTTGAGTCCTCCTAGTAAAATGATCATATATTTAATCTTAGAAGCTATGAAGTCAACTCTTAATTTTATAGATAAGGAGACTAAGGTACATGAAGATTAAGTGACTTTCTCAGTCTCACACATTTAGGGTCCAATGTCCTATCCATTATACCATGATGTCCCTCACTTTATAGATGACGAAATTAAAATGCAGGGATGCTAAGGGATCTCTCTACATTGCATACAGATGGTAAGTAGAAAGTAATAAGTGTGGAAGTTAAGGGATATGTGTGGGATTTGAACCTGGCTCCTCTGACTCCAAATCCATTGTTCTCTCTATCCACCCTACAACAGTGTTATCAGAGAACTGCTACCCAGGGAAATGAAGTGATAGGGCTCAAACAATTAAAAAGTAATTTGATTCATTTCAACAGACACATGCCCTGCCTTTGTCTCTTAAAATTGCAGGTCTTTCGGAAGCCAGGATGCATAGGTGAACTTTTATGAAATTAAATAATCAAATGGAAAGGTTATTTTAGGAAAGGAGAGACATTCCCAACCCTCCTGAGTCAGGGTAGATAGTTTCTACATTCACCCATGTCTCCTACTAATGGAGACTTCAAGATGTCTGACTGAAATGGATCCACCTAAAGTCCCATCCAAAGATGCAGACTCCTTGGATCCTGCATTGAAAAGAGAGGACCAAAAAAAAAAAGAAAAGAAAAAGAAAAGAAAAGAGAGAACCAAAAAAAAGAAAATGAAAAAGAAAAAAAAAGAAAAAAGAAAAGAAAAGAGAGGACCAGAGAACTAAAGGGAGCACAGAGCTGGAAGGCTTCTGAGAAGGTATATGCACATTACCATCTGTTCACTTACTCACAAACGTTCATTATGTGCTTATATTGGAAATACGTGGTGAGGCAGCTTAGTGGAGCAGAGCAAATGTAGGGCTGGAGTCAGGCAAACTAGGCTTTGTAATGGGCTGTGACCCAATGAAGGCGTCACTTAGTATCTCTTAGCTTTCATTTCCTCAACCACAAAATGGTGGGCAAATATAATAACGGCAGGACCTATAGCCCAGAACTCTTTTTAGGTCTCAGAGGAGATAACGAGTTTCTCAAGCCGGAGATCTCAAGAGAAAATGGCTGTTATGATAATGATATTTTCTACTTGTTCTGCAGAGGTGGGGGCTGGCTAGGAAACTGTCACATTTTGATGTGTTGATTCCTTTTGCTTAATTGCTCTTCTCTGCTCCCTCTCCCTTTTAATTATTTTTTGTCACAGGGGAATGGTTCTATGAATAAAAAAGGAGGAGATATACACACATATGTGCATAATACATATATAGTCATATATGTATACACACATATACATACTTAGATACATATGGAATAGAAAATACCCAAAGATAAATGGCATGGCCAGTGAACCTGAACCTGTTAGAACTAGAAAGAAATTTAAGACCAGCCTCAGTCTATGTTGAACCTTGTCTAGAACCCTCATTTTATAGATGAAGAAACTGAGTTCAGAAAGGGGAAGTGACCTTCCCAACAGAGAAAATAGGAGAGCCGGGATTGAAAGCCAGGTCGACTGATTCACAACTCAGTGCCCTTTCGACTATATTGAACTGCTGGCCATGGTTATAGTTTTACAGAAGGTTATTTAATTTGTATCCTGCCTCCTGTCAAGATTTCATCTAAAGTATCCGGGTTGCCAGAAATGCATCCTGTTTTCAATTCAATTCCATGAAATTCAATGTAATGCAATTTCTGAGTTATTTATTAATCTGCTTATACAGTTTGCTGGTTTGGATCAAAGGTCCCAGGATCCAGGATTAGGGAGAAGATCCTTTCATTGACCTCAGCCCTGGTCTGACAACATCTGGAATATTGTATTCAGCTGTGGGGGGCACATTTTACTGTTTATTATAATGATCATAGCGGTGTGCATTTGGATAATATGGTGCTTTGCAAAGTCTTTTGTCTCTGTTATCTCATCTGCCCCTCACAACAATCCTGGAAGATCAATGTATCCCTTCCCTGGCTGCTCTCCTGGCTCTCCTACTCTTTCTCTACCGTCACCGTAAAAATTCACTCTCTTTGGATTTCCTTGTAAATATTATAAATCTCTGTAAATTGTAATTACATTGTAAATACATTTGTAAATAGTTATTCCTCAGGATATTCTCCCAGAATTCCATTGAAGGGGAGGCTCAGGGTAGCCATATCTTCATTCTTCTGTAGGTTGTGCTCCTGCCTCTCCTGACTTTGTTTCTCTATCACTTAATTCCCCTTTCCCACTTTTTTAGCTACCTTTGATATATTGCCTCCTCCCATTAGAATATAAGTTCCTTGAGGGCAGGGGCTACTTTTTATTTCTGCCTGAATTAATTTGTGTTTTCTGAACAGTTCAGTACCTAGAGAATAAACACTTAACAAATGCTTGCTGACTTAATTCTTAGAAAGGCTTGTCTAGAAGCAGCAGGGTGGTGAAGTGGATATTGCTGGGCCAGGAGTCAGGAAAACCCAAGTTCAAATCCAGCCTCAGTTATTTGCTAGTTGAATGACTCCAGGCAAGTCACTTAACCCATGTCTGGCTCAGTTTCCTCAACTACAGACTAGGAGAAAATGATAGTATCTACCTTTCAGAGTAGTTATAAAGATCAAATGAAATCATATTTGTGAAACACTTAGCATTTGGCACATAGTAGGTACTTAATAAATGCTTGTTTCCTTCCTTCACAGTGTTAGTAAAAGTCTGAGGGAAGTCAAATTTGAACTCAGGATTCCCAACATCAGCACTTTATTTACTGGTCCATTTCACTGTCATGAATAAGTTTAAGAGTGTACATCTTGGGACACCAAGATGGTGAAGAACTTTGAGTTCATGCCATGTGTGGATGTATTGAAGGAAAGGAGGGCCATGATTAGTTTGGAGAAAAAACTGGGGTGGGTGGGGAAAATATTGGCTAATAATCTTCAGATATTGGAAGAATTATCTAATAGTAGATAATTCAGTCCCAGAAGGCAGTGGAAGTTGAAGAAGAAAATTTAATATAATATAAAATTTTAATATATATTTATAAAAATGTATTTATAAATATAACACATATTTATAAAATATAAAAATTTAATATAAAAATTATATGAAATTGATATATAGGATCATTGCTGACAAGATTCTGGCCAGACTTCTCCTAAGAGGCTGATCCTTCACCTGGAAGATCATCATTTACTCCAGAGCCAGTGAGGCTTCAGAAAAAGCCAAAGAATAGCGAATATGTCGTTTGCTGTCCAACAATTCCAGGAGAAATGCAAGGAGCAGAAGTCTGTATACATTGGTAGACCTGATCAAGATCTACTTTGATACCGTCAGTCATGAGCATTTGTGGAAACTCATGGCACAATTCTGTTGTCCAAAGAAGCTCATCAGTATCCTATGCCAGTTTCATGACAGCATGCTTCCCTGGCTTCTGGATGATGGATGGTGCTCTTGCTGCCAGTTGACTAAAGCAGGACTTGTGCTCACTCCCATGCCTTTTAGCATGATGTTTGCATCAATGTTGTCAGACACCTTCAGTGGGGATGAAAATGGCCATGGTCGGTTACCACACTGACAGTAAATTAACTTGAAAAGGCTCCAAGCCAAGATTAAAGTGGAGGGAGAGTTGGTGCGTGAGTTTTTTGTTCACAGATGATTGGGCACCTCTGAGGCTGTGAAGCAGCAGAACACCAACTGATTCTTTGATGGTTGTGCTAATTTTGGTATGACAATCAATACCATCCCTATGTGGAACCATCAGTTACCCCAAAAGAAAAACTTTTCGATTTTGTGGAGAAGTTCACTTACCTTGGACGTATTTTTCCCATGAGTGTACAGATAGATGACAAAGATGATATACATGTTGCCAAAGTTAACTCATGATTTGAGAGGCAACAAAGGAAAGCGTGGGAGAGAAGAGGTATTAGGCTGCCTGCTGAACTGAAGGTGGACAGAGCTGTTGTGTCGCTCTCACTGTTTTGTGCCTGTGTAACCTGGGCAATATACCAGTACTATGCAAGGAAACTGAGTCACTTCCATTTGAATTGTCTTCAGAAGATCCTGAAGATCATGTGGTAGGACAAGCAAGTAGGCACTAAGGTGCTGTCATTCAAAATCTACTACAGGGTAGATCGGCCACTACAATGGATTGGCTGGTGTTTCAATGGAAAATGTGTGTTTGCCTAAAAGATTATTTTATGGAGAAGTTGTACAAGGCAAGCACTCACAGAGAAGTCAGAAGAAGCGGTGATAAGGATACTCAAGGTTTCTCTGAAGAACTTTGATATTGACTGTGAGACCTAGGAGACATTGGCTCAGGACTGTCTATGCTGTTAAAGACAGCACTGGCCATGTCCAATGGTCTTGTGAGGAAGGGAGCCATCTGCATCCAGAGAATTGTGGGGGCTGAGTGTGGATCACAACATAGTATTTTTGCTTTTGTTGTTATTTGCTCATTTTTTCTTTTTGATCTGATTTTTCTTGTGCAGCATGCAAATTGTGGAAATATGTATAGAAGAATTAGATATATTTAATCTATATTGGATTACTTGCCTTCTATGGGAGGGAGGAAGAGGAAGGGAAGAAGAAAAAAATTGGAACATAAGACTTTGTAAGGGCGAATGTGGAAAACTATCTATGAATGTGTTTTGGAAATAAAAAGCTTTATAAAAAAGAAAGCACTGTGCTCTATGAGCAAAACAAAATTTCAGTAGCTCAAAATACAAATTTAGAGACATGTCCATCCCAAAAGTTCATGTGATCTGTGGTAGGACCTTTCAAGCTTGTATTGATCTGATCAATCATATTTGGACTCACCAAGCACTGACCCCAATATAGTGATTTCATTTTGATCCTCTTCAAGTATGAAGAAGACAATCAATCAGGAAACAACGAATGGTATTACCAAATGGTTTGTCCTGCTTTGGGTGGGAATAGACTTTCCCTCACTGGATGCTTTCACTTCAAATCTGAAGGACCACTTTCTGAGAGTCTCCCAAGGAGATCCTTGCTCAGGTATGGCTGGTGACTTGCCAAGTCCCTTCCAGTCCTGACCTGTGATTCTTTTATTGCAGGGTGGTTCTGTCACCTCCTCCAACAAAGACAAGTCTCACATCCACTGCCTTTGCTGAGATGAAGCTCTCCTTATCTCCCAAGTCTCTCCTGTTACAGTAACAATTCCATCATATCTTGGCCATGAAAGCTTTAGGCAGGATGCAGGAACCTACTCATCTCAATAGAAACAAAAATACCTGTGAATTGGGGCAACTAGTTGGTGCAGTGGATAGAGCACCAGCCCTGAAGTCAGGAGGACCTCAGTTCTGGGCAAATTACTTAACCTCAATTGCCTCAGCAAAAACAAAACAAAAAAACCTGTGAAATGTTTAAGGAGCTCTCTCTAAAAGAGATTAATAGACATTACCTAAAGTTAGAATCCTGCCTCTGACACCAGATATGTAATAATAGACAGATCATAACCCTTCAGCCTTGATTTCCTTATCTGTAAAATGAGAATCATAATGGTACCCACATTTATCAATCAATAAACATTTATTATGTACTCGCTATGTACCAGAATCGGTTTCTTATAAAGAACACATGATTTTCTATCTCCACACATCTCTACATGCAAACACATAGTTTTTCAATTTTTTTAAAGCACTGTGAAATGCTAACATTTAAGTATTATTATTATTTCTTTTACTATATAAACAATGGTATAATAACAGCACTATTTCTGCCAAGCATTTATCAAGCACCTACTGTATTTTGGGCACCATGCTAAGCACTGGGGACACACAAAAAGGCAAAAACAGGCCCTGCTTTCAAAGACCTCACAATCCAAGGGTGAGGGGAAACAATGTTCAAACAGCTATGTACAAACAAGCCATATGCCAGATAAATTGGTTCTACTCTTGAGGGGAAGCCATTAACTTTAAAGAGGATCCAAAAGGCTTCCTGCAGAAGCTGGGTTTTTTAGCTAATTCTTGAAGGAAGCCAGGAGCAATGACAGCTCTGATGCCTTGAGAGAAAGCAGCCCCTCAGAGAAAATTATTGGGAAGGTGTGAGAGCAAACAGATTTTCAAGGAAATCTGTAGGAGGGGGTCCAGTGCTCAGGCTAGGAGACAGCTGCATTTATATGACCATTACTATCTCATACAAGGTCATGGGTGCCATAGTGGGCATCGAAGGGTCCCAGGAGTCCTTCTGCTAGAAAACATAGAAATGATATTCTATCTCTCTTGGCGGATAGCACGAAGGCCTATCTATATCCATGTTTTGAATAGTTAACAGGTGCCAGCCAGGGCTGGGAGAGAAGTTGATGAAGAGCTGCCAGTTCTCCCTCATTACTTCATCGTCCTTCCCCAATCATTGCAGTGTATATTCTTCTGGTCTGGATGCTTCCTCAGTCCTTTCTATGGAGGGGGAAATCACTACTGCCCATCACAGCTCATCACCATTTTGAACAGTGTTCATTGCTTGGTGGTTTTCTTTACGTAAGTCTAAATTATTTAAAAATAAAAATAGGTCACAGACTGCAGGCAGTCAATGATTCAAAACACTTATTAAGCACCAACTGTGTAAATAACAAAATTTTAAGTTTGGGATTGTTTAGCAGACAGCTCCTGACCTGGGCTCTGCCATGGAGTATCTGGGTGACCAAGTATCATTTCCTTTTTTAGGGCTTGAATTTCATCCTTGGTAAAACCAGGAAATTGGATTATGGGATCTCTACTATGGATTCAAAACTTTTATGATCCAAAGGCCTGAACCCAATTCAAATGTTCCAAGGTGTGCTTCATTATCCTTCACTGGGCAGATTGTCTCCAAGGCCCTAAGCTGGGCCTCTGTGGCTCAATCAATCAACTAGCCAACAAGTGTTTATGAAGTGTTTATTACATACAGGCACTAAGCTGTGCACATGGCTTACAAGTATAAAGAATAAAACAATATCTACTCCTAATGAACTTTCATCCTAATGGAAGACACAAATGTATCTGTACACACACACATACATAAACACATACAAATATATATGTGCATATATATGCACACACATATATATCCACAAATATATGCATATATTTGTGTGTATATGTATTTCAATACATGTATGTATGTGAATATAATTTTAACCAATACAAATAAGTACACAGTGTTTAAATGCAAGGTAGTTAAAGTTTCATGAAGAAGATGGCACCTGAGCTGCATCCTAAAATAAAGGTTTCTCTGAGTTAGAGGTAAGAATAAAGATTCTAGGCTCTGGGGACAACCAATGAAATGGCAAAGAAATGGGAAGTCAGAGAGAGAGAAGGCATCTTTAATAGATGGATGTCTATGTGGGAAGGGGAAGGATGTTCACTGAGTCTAGAAAGATAAAATGGGACTAAATTGAGTAGAACTTTGAAAGCTCAACAGAGGAGTTTATATTATAGATTATATATTATATTTTACATATTTATATATGACATGATATATAATATGTAATAATATATAATAAAATATGTTATATAATTATATTTATAACATATGTGTTATATAAAATTATAATATAATAATATATTAATAATTATAACTTATAGTATATAATATTTATATATTATCCTATTTTATGTGTAATAATTTATCCCAGAGATAATTGGAAGCTGGTTGAGCTGGGTTCACATAGTCAGATCTGCCCTGAAGAAAAATTTACTTTGGTAGCCAATGTGTAGGATGGATTGTAGCCTTGTGAGACTTGAGACAAGGAGACCAATTGGAAGGGTGCTACAGCACTCTAGAGGAAAAGTGAGAAGGGCCTGGTTGAAGGAGGTAGGAGTGGAGATAAGGGGGAGGATGTTGAGAAGGTAAAAATACTAAGATTTGGCAGTAAAGTCTGGGCCTTAGCATCTGACAGCTTTCCAGGAACGTGGCTCTAGTTTCATCAAGTCTCAAGTTTGCTGGACTTAACAGCTGGGCCAGGGAACAACAGTGTCTAAAACCACCTGGTGGATTGTCCTTTTACTAGCCCGCTTCTGCTGGAGTGCATCACCTCCCTGTGGTTAATTAGAGTACTCATGATAATTGAGCAGGAATGGTACCATGGGCAAGAGGCTTTAGAGTCAGGGTAATAATAACAATCATTCCCATTTCAATGTCTTTGCCCTTTTGAAGATTGTAATGAACAATTACTTATTTCATCCCCATGAGAATTTTTTCAGGGCATGATCTAAAACCTATAAACAAAGAAATATAAATCAGAGAGATTTATCCTCTTATCTGAAGTTGTACAACTGGTGAGTCAAGATTCGAATCTAGAACTGCTGATGCAAAGTCTAGCTCTCTTCCACCGTGGAAGTAATTCATCTTTGGAAAGAACTTTTTGATTGATAAAGTACTTTCTTCACAACCACCCTTTGAGGGAGTAATTTCAGTGATTATTAGCCCAGAAACAGAGTATTAGGCTGGATCAGAATCAGAGATCCTGGGCTTCCTGTTTTGTGTCTGACACATGGCAACTCAACAACCATGTTATGGAGTGTCTCGGTGTCCCAGGCAACTGTCAAAAATCAAAAAAGGCAGGAGATTTGCTGATCTCTACTGAGGAAGAACACTTCCTCACCAGGGGCTCCTTAAACTGATCACAGGTCCAGGCAAAAAAAATTCCCATTTTATGGATAAGGAAACTGAGACTGTGAGATGCCTAGTGATTTGCCCAAGACTAAACAGTCAATCTTTGGTGATTTTCAGGTTAAAATCTTGGTCTCCCGACTTCTTCTGCATGAGTCAGTATGGCACAGGCAAAATCAATGGATGAAGGACTGAGTATTTATGAAGCACTTTTTATATACCAGGAACTAGAGCAACATATGGTAGGTTTAAGGATACCCAAAGTGAGGCGCTCTCTGTCTTCCCATTCTGCCTTTCCATTTTACTGATGGGTGAAGCATATTCTATATCACAGTGCCTAGCTAGTAAAGAACGTTTTCATAAAGTCCATTGCAAATCTGGAAGTGCTACATGTTGACTTTCATGATAATCATAATCATTATGATTAGTATTTCTTTTCTTTCTCTTTCTTTCTTCCTTCCTTCCTTCCTTCCTTTCTTTTTTCTTTCTTTCTTCCTTCCTTCCTTCCTTCCTTCCTTCCTTCCTTCCTTCCTTCCTTCCTTCCTTCCTTCCTTCCTTCCTTTCCTTCCTTCCTTCTTTCTTTCTTTCTTTCCTTCTTTATCTCATTGGTTTATAATGGGGATTCCCATCTAGGTGACCATCAAGGACCCTTCCATAATCTGTGGTGAAAACCACCATCACAGTAGCTAAATAAATATAAATGAGGGATTGAAGTTTAAAGCCAAGCGGCTTGACAGCCCCTCTCCTTTCCCTATGAAAAGTAAAAACCAGAAGCTGAGAGGGGAGCCAACAATATCCCTGATGATGACGTCCTTTCAAGTGGCTGAGCAGAAATGCTAGAGACATGTCAAATGCTGAATCATTTGCAGAAATTGGGAGACTTTCCATCTGCCTTCCTATGGTCAGAGCAGCCAACTTGCTGGGAATTATTTTATATTTACTCAATTGGAACAGCTCTGCCCTTCTTCACCAACATTAGCAAACACGAGCTCTTCCCTGATTTGCCAAATCCTAATTATATGACCTTGCTACAATGATATCGGCTTCCTACAGAACAGACAAAATGTGCTTAGAAACTGCATATGGCCCTTGGCTTGGTGTAAAATCAATAAGAAGTAATAAATCCCACATAAGAAGACATCATCCATTTGCCTGAGCACCCATCTTCTCACCCTGATCCAGGCTATCTTTGGGCAACTACAAGCCACCACAAAGTCAGGATTTTGTTTTCTTGATCTCCTTGGCAAGTCCTCATGTAAAGAAGCAAAGGATGGGTTCAACACAAGTCATCTCATGGCTGACATTTGACTCCCATATCCAGAGTGTCCATTTATAGGTAATGGCTCAGACACTGTGCACATGGAACCTCTTGGCCCCTCCTAAGTACAACAGGGCTTGGGCCTGGGACCTGTTTGCCTCAGACCAGTGCAAAAGGTTTGGGTGATTTTCTTGCTTTGGGCTGATCTCTCACCAAAAGGGAACTCTGAGCATAACAGATCTGAGCTGGAAGGGACCCTAAAGGCCACAGTCTTCATTGAGGAAAATATGTGAGGAAAGATCTGAGCTCAGACCAAGTCAGAACTTCTTTGGGCCTCAGTTTCTACATTTGTAAAATGGGCTAAGTGGCCTCTGGATCCTTTCCAGTTTTAGATGTGTGATCCATTTTTAATGGTGAGAACAAAAAAAGAGGGTGGGGAGGATATAGATATTACTAAGCCATACTGGGAACTCCTTGGGAGTAGGAGCTATTTTTGCCTTTTCTTCATCTCCAGTACTTCGTACAGTGCCTGGTACATAATGGATATTGAATAAATGCTCGTTGACTGTCTGAGTCACTGATAAGGTGGAATAAAGGACCAGAGCAGTCCAGACGCTGATTCACAGCTCTCTGGTCATTCTAAGTAAAGGGAAAAATTGACTCTCTTAGGGCATTGAGAACAGGAAAAGGATGACTTATGTCTCTCTCTTATCAGCCTGGAACAGATAATGGCTTCTCTTAAAATCTGTGGAGAGGGAAGAGGGGACAAGAGAGGGAAAGAGAGAAAGGGGGAAGAAAGGCCAGGAGAGCTGGAATATGCCACTTGGAAGGAAGGATAATTGAGCAAGGTGACTGTGTGAAATCACATCAGTCTGTCCTAACAGAGCTAACAGATGGTGAGTAAAAATCAATTTATCTGCTAGGGAGAAAAAGGGTGCTGAAACCAGCAAAGTTGGCAGAAAGCGCCCATAACTCCAATAAACCCCCCAATTTCTGCTTTTGTTGGGGACGAGCCAGAAGGGATTTTTCATTTAATTCCTTCTCCTAAGAGTTGTGTTTGGAATTCCCCCAAACCACAAGTTAAAAGGCTTGCTTCATTTGGGGCCTTGAGTCCAGGAGAATTCTATGAGTCTTCCATCATCTTCTGTGGCTGATGATGGCTAGGATGCATCCCAAGCCGTCAGGTGGAGATGCATCTTGAATATTTTGTTCATGAGATCTAGATATCAGATCCAGGGCAACAGAGCATCACGAAGGTTTGAACTCAGGGTAGTTATCTTGGTGTATATGGAGTCTGAGTTTAAATCACACGTCCTGTACTTATTACTTGTATCATCCTGAACAAGTCATTTAACCTTTGTTTCCCTCAGTTTCTTCATCAGCAAAATGGGAATATCAGCTCCTATTTCCCGGAGTTGTGAGCCTCAAATAAAATCCTAATTGTAAAGTGCACAGCAAATTACCCGGTTTATTGTAGGTGCTATATAAATGTTAGCTATTAATAATTAGTGTTAAATTTCCATGTCCTGTAATTTGGAAGAAATGGAATTGAAGAATCTAATAATTTAGATGCTATGGCCTCAACCAAGTAAGTGCTGAACCATGCCTAGAGTGAAAATGTTCCACTGATGAGTTTTAGCTGATTTTCCTTCACCTGCTGTTTTATCATGGGAATGATGAACATCACTTTAGCATTTGCCGCCTCAGCCAACACAAGAGGGCTCATTTAAAGGCCGAGTTATCCAGAAGTACTCCTGTGCTCCTGGTTTGGGGCTCAGCAGGTTGAATTAATATTCTTTCTGCTCTCCTGCCCATGTTTGGATTGAATAATCTTATAGATGGGCAATTTGGGAGCATCACGCCTGAATTAAGTAGAGCAGTAACGGGAAAAGAACCTAATTTTGTCTGGGTTATCAGACAGCCTTAGAATCTTGCAGCTGGCAAAAAGGACTCTAGAGGCCATCTACTATTTTCTCCCTGATAGGAGGTCATGTAGTTTTGCTTGCACATAGCTGGTAACCGAACAATCATTACTTAGCGGGAAAAAACCCATTCTGTTGCTGGATATGTCAAGTAGGTGGAAAGCTGGATCTCACATTGAGCTAAAATTGACTTCTTCATCAGTTCTAGGTCAGTCCATTGGAACAACACATCTCCATTCATAGCACATTCACAGCAGCATATGATATTTCCTAACCTTCCTGCCTTTCTCGTTCTGGAACCTGCTTCCCATGATCAGATTAGCTTTGTCGTCCTCTTGGATGGGACACTCGATTTTGAATTTTCTGCACACGTATAAGCACACCCTCCCCTAGTAGAATTTAAAGTCTTTTGGGGCATATAGGGGCTGTTACATTAAAAAAATCTTTATATATTTATTGCCAAGAGTCAAGTCAACCGAGTCAGATTGGACTGAAGTGAATAGAATGATGAGCCCGGCAATAGTATACTAACAGCACTGGACAGCTCTCCTTTCCATCTTTAGGCCCAGAATCTGATTTCTACGTATTCCCCTCTGTCCCCTGGTACAACCTTCCTATTATTGCCAATCAACCCTTGTCTGTTGAGAGCACTCAAACTTCAAACTGTGGTTTACCCTGGAGATTGTGGCAATATCATGGCCCTTTCAGCGGCTTCGGAGAATTTATTGCCTTTCCTTGCTCAGAAGCTGAGGGCTTTTCAAGAGCATAATTAATACTCATAAAGCACTTTGCAGATGAAAGGTGCTATTCTTTATAAGTTTTAAGTAGCCTTGAAAGGCATTAGCAATGAAGCTATCATGGTCCCTTTGGCTAAAGCAACCCCATAAGAAACAGCTGGAACATTTGAGTGTGAAATACTTTAGCTCTTTCTACATTTGCCTGCTTCACTTAGAGGTGAGACTTTAAAATCTATAACTGCTGATAAATCACTGGCTCTTAATCCTCAGACTCTACAAAGGAGGCAGTCAGATGCATGACACTGTTGCCAACTAATGAATGAATAATGATCTGCTGAATTTTCTTAATAACCATAAGCCTCCGGTAGACTTGTCTAGTAAAGAGAGTAATGGATAGAGGTTGCCAGGAGTAAAAGTGATGCTCCATGTTAAAAGGAACACCCCTCCTCCACTTCCTGCTAGTTAGAGCCATCCTAAAGAGGAAAGGGTGTTCAGGAAGTGGAGAGTGTTCTTTCAGTGGAGATCTCAAAGCCAAGTAGAGGCAACCACTTGTTGGGTCTAAGGAAGAGGGATGTGGTTTGCAGATATGGGTTGCTCTACATGGCCATGGTGGTCCCTTCCAACTCAGAAATTCTGTATTTCTGCAAGAGGATCTTTTGTGTTGAGAGAAATACAGGAACTTTGTCAGCTAAGAAAGTAGTAGATGAAATTCAATCAATCAACAAACATTAAGACACTAAAAGGATGGAAATCAAAGATTACCTTGAAGGGTCATTGTTTTTTTTTTTTTAATTTGCAAAACATATGCATGGGTAATTCTTCAACATTAACCCTTACAAAGCTTTCTGTTACAAATTTTTCCCCCCTACTCCCCACCCCTCCCCTAGATGGCAGTTTATCCACTACATGTTAATTATGTTAAAATACTTGGCAAATAGAATATATATATACATATTTCCACACTTATCATTGTTGTCCAAGAAAAATCCTATCTTCAAGAAAGAAAAATCAGAGAAAGGAAATACAATGCAAGCAAACATCAATCAAGAGCATGAAAATATTATGTTGTGGTCCACATTTCACATCTCTCTCTCTGGGTGTATATGGCTTTCTTCAGTGAACAATTAGAACTGGTTTGAAACATTTCATTGTTGAAGAGAACCATGTCCATCAGAATTGATCATCATATAGTATTGTTGTTGCCGTGTATAATGATCTCCTGGTTCTGCTCATTTCACTCAGCATCAGTCCATGCAAGTCTCTCCAGGCCTCTCTGAAGTCGTCCTGCTGGTGTTTCTCACAGAACAATAATATTCCATAACATTCATATACCATGATTTATTGAGCCATTCTCCAATTGATGGGCATCCATTCAGTTTCCAGTATCTTGCCACTAAAAAAAAGGGCTGCCACAAACATTCTTGCACATGTGGGGCCCTTTCCTTCCTTTATGATTTCTTTGGGATATAAGCCCAATAGAAACGCTGCTGGGACAAATGGGATGCACAGTTTGATAACTTTTTGAGCATAGTTCCAAATTGCTCTCCAGAATGGCTGGATCCGTTCACAGTTTCACCAACAATGCATCAGTGTCCCAGCCCTCCCACAACCCCTCCAACATTCATCATTAACTTTTCTTGTCATTTTAGCCAATCTGACAGGTGTGTAGTGGTACCTCAGCGTTGTCTTGATTTGCATTTCTCTGATCAATAGTGATTTGGAGCACCTTTTCATATGACTACAAATAGTTTTAATTTCATCCTCTGAAAATTGTCTGTTCATATCCTTTGACCATTTATCGATTGGAGAATGGCTTGAATTCTTATAAATATGAGACAATTCTCTATATATTTTAGAAATGAAGCCTTTATCAGAACCCTTAAATGTAAAGATGATTTCTCAATTTATTGCTTCCCTCCTAATCTTGACTGCATTGGTTTTGTTTATACAAAAACTTTTTAACTTAATATAGTCAAAGTTATCTATCTGGTGTTCAATTAAGAGTTCCAGTTCTTCTTTGGACATAGTGAAAGGTCATTGTGCCAAGGGACATGGTACATTTGCAATTACTACAAAGTAAGAGGAAAATTATTATTCTAAAATGATTTAATGACATCTGCTTATAATTATTTGCATTTCAATTATGATTCCACAAATGAGAGAAATTATAGTGAAAGGATATTTAAAAGTCCTGTCTCTATTGAAACAGCTGAAATACCTCATCATCCACCTATTATTTATCAGGAGCTGAGCTATGTGTTAGAAATCCAGGGGCAAAATTGAAATAGTGCCTGCCCTTGACAAGCTTGCAACAATACAGACAACATGTACATATATAAGTATGTAAAGAGTATAAGCAAACTAAATATAAGACCATTGAGGGGGAAAGGCTGTTGGGGAAAACCCAGAAAGACATAGATAGAAGGTCCTGTAGGGAAACTCTAGTTTCTAAGAGGGAAAAGTAGAGAAAAGGTCCATTACATGTATGGGGCACAGCCTGGGCAAATACATGTTGATGAGAGTTGGAATGGTATATGAGAGGCACAATAGGAAGGCTTGGCTGAGGTTTAGTAAAAATGATGTGCAATGAGACCAGAGGGCTTGGTGGGATCTCATTGGAGATAGGCTTTCAATGCTAAACAAAGCAATTGATATTTGAGCCCATAGGTCATAGGGACCCCTGGAGTTTGTAGAATGAAGCTAAGTGCAGATGTTGGCTTTTTCAGTTACTGATCATGAGCAAAAATGATCTTTGAGAGCAGCTTCTTCCTCTTCTATTTAATGGGATTAATAAAAACCACATTTGAATAGTTTAATTCACAAGGTTGCTATAAGGGAAAAAAAACTCCCAACCCTTTGCAAATGTTAAGAGGCTTGTAGAAATGGGAACTAATTTTATAGAGCAAGGGAATGATATTGGCTTTGAAGCCAAATGGCCTGGGTTCACATCTCAATCTGACATGTTATCTGTGTGATCTGGGGAAGTCACTTAAGTTGCCTTGCCCTCTGCTTGTAAAATAAGTGGGCTGAATTCTCTATGTTTGAAAGTTTTTATATATAATATATTCTATGAGTATTAGAATAATATAATTATTACAATTATAATATATAATATAATATAATTATAATATAATTCTATGAGTACCTTGGAAAAAGATGCAAATTGAAATAGGATCAAAGGTTCCTGTTACTCTGATTTCTCATTGTGGGTGTTGAAAAATGGCTTCAAAAGCAAGACATCAAAATTGCTTTAAGAACAATGTGAAAAGAATCAAATGGGAAAGTCAGACACATTTTTGAAGGAAGGGTTGGTTCTTGTAGTTTAAATGGAGCAGCAGCAGTTGGTCTTTTCCTCCCCCCACCCCAGGGCATCCACTGTTTGGGCCAAATGTGCCTCTGCCCAGGTGCCAAGGAGCCATAAACCCCAAACTCAAGTCATTTTACCACAACTGGTCTGCATTTTGACCAAACTTTCTATATGGTCATTTGTTCTATTGTTCAACTTATCATGGGATCTGTGACCATAGAGACCTCCTATAATTTTTGAAGGTGCATTCACTCCTATTATGAGGAAGCTTTAAAAAAGAACTCATGAATATAGATGATATTTTACTCTTCCTCCTTCCCCCTAAAATTGGCTTTGTCTTTCTTTGGTTCTTCTTCAAGACCATGGCCATCTGGCTTTTGTCTTTGTGTCCCAGCCTCCAGCTCAGGGTCTGCCATATAGTGGTTACTGACTTATTCAGGTTCACACAGGTAGGAAATGTCCGGGGTCAGATTTAAATGCAGTTCTTCCTATTTCCAGGCCTGGTATTCTAACCACTGAGCCACCTAGCTGTTCTTCCATTACCAAGTCTATGAACCTATGATACTGAAAAAATAAAAATGTCAGGTATAAGTATGAAATAAAAATTATATGTTCTAACAAGTGATATTTGCATTAGTCTGAGGTCTTTTTCTATCAGTACAAATAATAATTCAATTCAGCAAGTATTTATTAAGTTCTTTCTATGTGCCAAAGTGTGAGGAGTGCAGGAGATTGTTGTTCAGGTCCTGATTTCACTGGTCTAGGGAGATAGGTCTCTATCTTTTTGGTCTTAGGATCTCTTTATACTCTTAAAAATTAAGAAGTACAAAGGGCTTTTACATGAGTTACATCCACTTATGTTTACATTATTAGAAATTAAAATTGATAAATTTTTAAAATATTAGTTCATTGAAAATAATAATAAACCCATTACATATTAATATTAATAGTATATATTAATAGTATTTTAATGAAAATAGCTATTTTTCAAAACAAAAAATACCATTTTATATGTTTGCAAATATCTCTTTAATATCCCTCTCACCAAGTTTCTTTGTATAATCCAGCCTAATTTTCTAGCGTTACTTTAGAAGTGGTCATTTTCTTTCAGCAATAGTCACTTGTTTAACAAAGTCAAAGATAGAGAATTTGCTTCTGAGACCAAACCTATCAATGATGGTGTAAAATTGCAATAAATTGTATACTGAAATCACAACCCCTGAAAATGGACCATTCCAGGCAACTAGCAAAAACTTGCCTTTATTATTATCACAAGGAATTAGAAGGAAGAAAAAGTTTCAGAAAGTGACTTCAGGGAAATGTAAAAATCAACCAAACAGCCAAACCAAAAAACCCCAACATAATGAGAACAAAGTAGTCAAATTTGACTTCTATAGGTGTACACTGGGGATAAGAACCAAACAACTAAGTAGTTCATGCATTTGCTAACATTTATATATATATAATACTTATGTTTAATATATTTCTACTCTTAATTAATTATTTATATTTATTATGTAGTATATTTATATTTATTTAATAATAAAAATATATTGTATTTAATTAATTAAAAATTTAAAATGTTTTCTATTTAATATTATATGTTTATATATAAATATATACATATGTATACATAATATATAAAATATATAATAATATATTTATATATGTTTATAAACACAAATATATAAACAGTTATATAAAAGCACAATAATGAAAATAAGCACTGTCATTTCAGTTATGTCCAACTCTTCACCCTGTTTGTTTCTGGTCCTCATCTGTAAAATGAGCTGGAGAAGGAAATGGCAAACCCTACCAGTATCTTTGCCAAGAAGACCCCCAAAAGGGTCAGGAAGAGTTGGACAGGACTGAACAACAGCAACATATCATGTTATAATTTGCTTATTGTTATATTGCATTATATTATGCACATTATAAATATAGTTTTTTAGGAGTAGACTTTTCTACAATGCCTTTTGGATACCCCCCTCCCCCACTTCTGCCTGTTGAAATCTCCTTCATAATTCAAAATGGCTCGAACACCATCTTCTGCATCTTTTTAAGACAGAAGTAATTTTCTTTCCTCTGAACTAAAATATCTCTTGGTTTCTCTCTCTTTTGTACTTAGCAATTCTATTTTCTAAAATAATTATTTAGGTTTTTTAGTTACTCCACTTAATCCAATTCAATCAACAACTTTTTCAAGCTCCCTTAAGTTTCAGACCCTATCCTAGGTCCTGTTGGTTAGTAAAGGAAAAATAGTATCTGCTCTCAAGTGATTTCTACTCTCCTGGGAAGATGTAACATATGCATAAGTTAATAAAAACAGAGTTTAGTGAGGTGTTTTTTAAACCTGTTGTTTTATTAATATAGATGAAGAAATTCCCTCTACCAATGCAGATGGGCAACTGCTCTCCATTTTATATTCCGAGAAATTTGTCTGGGCAACTGAGAAGAGTGACTTACTCAGAGTCACCCAGCCAGTGTGTTTGAGGGACCGGAAGCTAGGTTTTCTGACTCTGAGATAAGCTTTCTCTCCACTGCACTTACGTGCCTGTCCCTTTTTCAAAATAAAGTCTACACAAAAT
This sequence comes from Myrmecobius fasciatus, assembly GCA_023553655.1. Classification (NCBI taxonomy): domain Eukaryota; kingdom Metazoa; phylum Chordata; class Mammalia; order Dasyuromorphia; family Myrmecobiidae; genus Myrmecobius; species Myrmecobius fasciatus. The sequence goes on from JAJPUD010002371.1 coordinate 247,897, forward strand.
AATTTGAAAGGAAGAGAGATAGAGTGCTAGTAAGGAGGAAGCAGAAAAAGAGGAAAAGAAAGACCTCATATAAAAGACGAAGAAATGGTACTAAGCTTTGCTTTGAAGGAAGCAGATATAAAGAGAGAGCATGTGAGATACAAGGGGAACCACTTGTGCAAAAGCTCAGAGATGAGAGATAGGATTTTATACAAGCGATGGTAGAAAGGCCAGTTAGATTATAAAATGGAGACTGCATGAAGGGAATGGGATAGAAAGTAGATGAGAACCAGACTGTGGAGGGCTTTAAATGTCAGGTATTTTATCCTAGAAGAAATAAGAATCACTGAACATCTTGGAGAAAGGAAAGGAAGTGAGTTGGTCAGATCTGTGTTTTATAAACATCTGTTTGGTAGCTGTTATGGAGGATAGAAGGGAGATAGAAGACAGGTCTATTGCAAAAGTCACGCCTTGAAGAAAGATTTTTGTCTTTATCTTTCTGCCTCTCTCTGTACCTAGCATAGAGCTTTCTACACAATAAGGGATTCATAAATAAAAAATTAAGGTTGAAATTGGAGTTGACCTAAATACTTACGTTCTCTACCAGTCTGGAAACTTTAGAGTCCAGAAGAGGCTTCTAGGTACTCAAAAATCTTTGTTCACTTGACAGATTTGATGATATCATGAATTTTAGTTTTTGCTGACCTTTCTGCTGGAGAGAGAAAGATTGATGGGCGTTTTGGAGGGAAACTCGATCAATCACAAGAAATTTGATGTTTAATAATCTATGAGTTACCATTCTAGAGAGAACCATAAACTTCTTAGTGGCCCTGAGGTGACCTCTTCATCAATGGATATGAATTAGGAATAGAAATAGTGTAGAGTACAAAGAATACTCTCACGGTTGTCACATGTCATAAAAATAATTGATTCATGGAACTGTCCTTTTTATAAATATCATCATCTTTTATTTAGGTGTATTTTATTTGATCATTGGAACGATTGAAAACCTAAAAATGGGTGAAAGAAGAAATAACAAGAAATATCATGACTATCATTAGCTTAGCATTTTAAAGTTGGCAAAACATTTAACACATACTATCTTATTTGATCACAATGAACCAAGGAGGTAGGGGCTATTTTTACCTTCATTTGATGGATGAGGAAACTTAGGCAAACAGAACTTAAGTGATGTTCACACAGCAAGATTTAGGGACAACTAGGTAGCACAGTGGATAAGATCCTGGGCCTTGAAGTCAGGAGGACCTGAATTCAAATCTGGCCTCAGACATTTAACACTTCCTAGTTGTATGACCCTGGACAAGTCACTTAACCCCAATTGCCTCAGGAAAAAAAGATTCTGGATTTGAACTCAGGACTTCCTGACTCCATGTCTAGTACTCTATCCATATACTTGGCTTTTTTGAGGGGAAAAAACACAAATCAATTTGGATCTGGAGGTGGATAGGACTTGTATTATTTATCTTCCAAGGCTGCTGTGAGACTCAGTTGAAATAAAGCACCCGAAGCCTTGTAAACCTCAAAGTGTTACATAATATAAGAAAATCATCATAATAATATTGTGAGTGACTGTTTTCATTAAATCAAGTCTAGGAAACATGCAGAATTTCTTAAATAAAATTCATAATCACTCAAAAAGTTTTGCTATGAATAATAAACAAATGCATATTGGTTGAATGACTATCCATTCAGGAAGAACCAGTGGAGAAAGAGTACCAATTTTTCTGGACTATTTATCCACTTGGGTGGACAATCCATAAAAATTATCCATCAATGTCTATATCTGGGAGAGACCTTGCAATTGAACAGTAAACTGGGGTGAGAAATGAAATGAACAAAAGAGAAAAGCATGATATTTTTAAGGGGGAAAATAGGAAAGTTCTTTTAATTATCCCAAGGTTCTCCATGAAACATAATTTGTCGTCATTGTTTTCATTGTTGTTGTTGTTTTGCTGAGGCAATTGGGGTTAAATGACTTGCCCAGGGTCACACAGCTAGGAAGTGTTAAGTGTCTGAGACCAGATTTGCACTCAGGTCCTTCTGACTTCAAGGTTGGTGCTAGATATAAATATCTTAAGTAGATTTGAAAATTCTATGTTTTTTTTTAATGTTTGTAGTCTTCCAGTGAAACCATCTGGTTACAAATCCAGAAACAGTATGATTTCCAGAAACAGAATGGCTATTGAAAATCATAAAATAAGAGCTAGAGTGGTCTCAAAAATTATCTAGATGAATTCCTTTCTTTTACAGAGCAAAGAAGTGAAGAGACATCTAGGAAGACTCAGATATTGGATTGTAACCCCAGCCCTTGAACTCTAAAGCCAGTTCTCTTCCCATTGTGCCATGTGGCAAGTCAGAGGTACGAGATGGATATGGGTGGGCTGCAACTCATTGCAGATGAGGAACTACAAGGGAACAGTAGTGTACAGGAATATATGATTAGAAAAACAGAGAATTAAAGGAAGGGCTCTATCTAGCACATTGGTTTGATTGCCTGTTGTGAGATTATTGGAAGACAAGGACAAGAATTGCATTGGATGGTCAATGGATAGATTTCAATCTGGATCACTGCAGATAATATCCATGCAATCATTATCACAGATTCATTGGGGATATTTGAACATTAAGAGTAGTTATGATGTCAGAAAAGCAATGTGAAAAGCTTCTAAACAGGGACTACCTTTTGTCACAGAGACACTACTGCTAGATCTATGATCCAAGAAGATCAAAGAAAGGGGAAAGAGTCTTAAACATGCAAAAAGATTTGTAGTGGCTCTTTTGGGGTGGCAAAGAATTGCAAACTACAGGAGTACTCATCAATTAGAAAATAGCTGAATTATGTTAGATTAATGTGATGGTTTCTATTCTGTTGTTTGAAATGATGAAAGAGAGAATTTTGGGTAATTTTGGGAAGACCTGATGAACTGCTGCAGAGTGAAATGAGTAGAACCAGGAGAACAATTTTGAAAGACTTAAAAGATTTCTGATTGACCATGATTCGCAAGAATCATGGTGAGGAATGCTGCCTGGACCAAGAGGTGCTGGACTAAAGATGGAAATTTGTATTGCTTGACTGCAAGTAAAATTAATCCTCATATTTTAGTATTTGTTATAAGTATTTTCTTTGGGGGGAGGGCAGAAGACAGAAAAAAAGTGTTTGTTCATTGAAAATATGAAAGCAGCATCTATTGTGACAGCAAACTAGGTCTCCAGCCTGTGTGTTCAGTGAATTTTTCATTACCATGCTTTATATTTCATTTTCTGTAATAGATAGAAAATACTTAATGCTTACTAAATCTATCCTGATAACTGAGGAGAATAGTTGATTTTTATTTTAGAAGAAGCTGATAACAAAGTTGTCAATTACTATCATGACTCAGCCAAGATGACTCATCGATGACAATCTGTGCCATTATTTCAGATACTCAAAACCCTCATAAAATACTAATAGCATCAACATCCAAACCAGTAATGCTTCTCCCGTGCCAGAGGAGTCACAAATGCTAACAATCAGAGCCAGAGGACCATGGACAAGGCCCTGTCGGACCATACCAGCTCATACTGGGAAAAGCTCCATATTTCTCTTTCTAAAATATCAAAACTGAAACCAAGTGAAGGTATTATAAGTGTTCAAAAAGCTGGCTTTTCTATTTGTCAAGTGAGTCAGCATTTTAAAATCATTTAAATATCATTTTACATTTTCAGAGTGCTTGGCAATAATATTATTTTATAATGTGGTTATTGCCACAAGAGATAGAAAGCTGGGCTTGGGGTCAGGGTGACCCAGGGCCAAGTCTTGATTCTGACACATGCTGGCTGAATGATTCTGGAAAAGTCATTTAACCTTTTAGTGCCCTAGGCAACTCTCAAGTCAAGGATTAGTAAACTTCAGCCAGAAAACCAAATCCTACCTTCTCCTCCCATTTTTGTATGGCTGTAGTAGAAGATTAGTTCTGATATTTTAAAATGTCAAAACCATTTTAGCTTTAGAAAAAAAAAGGTGGTGGGATGGACTTAGTAACAGTTTGCTCTCCTAAGGATATGTTTTTTTATTCTCAATAGGATTTTATTTTTCCAAATATACATAAAACTAGGTTCCAATATTTATTTTTGTAATATTCTCCATTCCAAATTTTTCTCCCTCCTTTCCTTACCTTTCCCCTCCCCAAGACAACAAGTAATCTAATATGTTACACATGCACAAGACTTTAAAACATATTTCCATATTTGTCATGTTGTAAAAAAAATAAGACCTAAAGGGAAAAATGAGAAAGAAAATTAAAAAAAAAAAACAAATGACTATAACAACAACAACAAAAGTGAAAATACTGTGCTTTGATCCACATTCAGTCTCCGTAGTTCCCTCTCTAGATGTGGATGGCACTTTTTATCACAAGCCTATTGGAATAGCCTTGAATCACCACATTGTTAAAAAGAGCCAAGTCCAAGACAGTTGATTGTCACATAATTTTGTTGTTACTTTGTACAATGCTCTCTTGGTTCTGCTCACTTCACTTAGCATGGGTTCATGTAAGTTTTTTCCAGACTCTTCTGAAATCAGCTTGCTCATTAGTTTTTTATAGAATAATAATATTCCATTATATTCATAGGTCATAGCTTATTCAGCCATTCTCTAAGTGAAGGGCATCCCTTGAATTTCCAATTAAGGACATATATTTCAAAAACATTTGCAAATTTGCAGTGCTTGGGAGGTGTCTCATTGAGAATTTCTTTCTAATGATTATGAATGAAATCAAAGATCCTTTTAAAAAATAGTTATGGAGTTATTATTTGGCAGACCAAGTCAGAAATTAGAGCTAGGAGAAGCTTGTAAGTTTATCTAATCAAAACTCATTCTTTTAGAGATGAGAAAATTGAAGTTTAAAGAAAAGAAATGACTTCGAGAATATTATGTTATGAGTGTTTCATGGAGTCTGGATGCTTACCTGGGATTTAGTAAATGTAGTTTAGTGATTGATAGATTAGAAATTGAATCTCCTGGGACCTGAGTTCAAATTTGATCTCAGACACTTAACAGTCCCTACCTGTGTGACCTTGGGCAAGTCACTTAACCTCAATTGCCTCAGCAAAAAAGAAAAAAAAAACAAAGAAAGAAAAAGAAATTGAATCTTCTGACACACTATCCAATGCTGTTTCTATAACTGTACTTGCTTTTCAAATGATCTTAATTTTGGGGGGATGGTGGGATGAATATTACATTTTGAACAAGTAGACGTGGGTTCAAATCCCAGCTCTGCCATTTACTACCTGTGTGACAGGGGTAAACTGCCTAATGTCTCCAAAACTCCTTTTTCTCATTTATAACTGGAGAGGATTGGACTAAATGACCTCTGAGATCTCGTTGAGGTCTTGCTGTGTGATTCTGTGAAATGTACATTGCTATTTAATAGGGACAATAGGACCTGTACAGAATGGATTTTTTTTAAAATGCTTGTTCAGTTGGTAATTATGAATAGGGAAATTTTATGCCATAAATTTTCTTCACAAATGGAACTATCCAACAGTGGAACATGTTTCCTGGACAATTGTCAGTGGTGAGATTCAAGCAATGGCTGCAGAGGCACTTGCTGGTTGGGCTATAGTGGGGAATAATGGAGCTGGGCTAGGTAACCCTTGAGGACCTCTCCAACTCTAAAAGTCTCCAAAGCTATAGGGCCTAAGCTGGCTACAAGTTAAAGGAGCAATGAAGGCCAAGAAGATAACACAAAATTCTAGAATTTGGTACAAATTTAGTGGAGACTGGGTCCGATTTAGTCAACAAGCATTGTGCCAGGCCATCTGCAAAGTCTTACAGAAACAAAGAAAGACACATAGTCCTTGCTGTCAAGGAGGTTGTACTTTACTGAGGAAGAAAACAGGCAGAGAACTATACTGTATATAAAAATAAACTGTTGGTGAAAGCTACTCTTAGAGGGAAGATACTAGCAGTAGGAGATATGAATGGACTTTTACTTCAGATGGGATCTGAGCTATCTTGAAGCAGATGATAAAAGGGCAGGGGGAGTCTAAGGAGACTTACTTACCAGGTAAAGTAAGTTCTGTGAGTGGTTGAAGCATATTGGAAACAGAAGGGATGATTCTTGAGAAGACTGAAAAAATAAGAGGTAAGTTATTAAAATGGTGGTGGGATGGGGTTAAGTTAAAAAGACTGGGAGCCAGTGCATAAGGGTGAATGATTGAGGATCCATAAATGGCAGCATTAAGGCTCTCATTAGGATGGAAGAACTTTAAAGATGGCTTCTGAGTTCTGATAGTCAAGAGGGTCTCAAATGGTCATGGGTGATAAGGAGTATGCCAGTTTTTCTTAGCTCTCTGAATTCATAGATTCATAGAGAGGATGATGAGATATCAACTGCCTCTAGGAGAAACCTAAGTTTCTCTGAGTCCCATGGGACCATAGGTTTGGAACTAGAAGGACTGTGGAGATAATCTAATGCAATTCCTTCATTTTGGTGATGAGGAAATTAGGCTCAGAGTGGGGAACTAATCTGCCCAAATATGAGTAACTAAGGTAACAAAGTGAAGGTGTTGGATTTTCAAAATGTAGAGATCTTCCCAATGTACCACAATGGAGGAGGGGTCCACAGAGTCCAGAGGAAATTAGAGTATAGAATAGGGATCCAGAAGAGGAAGCATAGAATTTGGGAGAAGTGAAAGAGGGAGAGGCAGTCTAACCAAGGAACCATAGAAACCAGCTAGACCAATCTTTTTATCATTTGCTTCATTTTAGATAAATGGAAATTAAAGTCTAGAGGGGTAATTGGGCTTTGCCGGGAAACCTGTTAATTATAGCTCAAACACAGCTGAAAAAGCAAGTCATTGCAATCAGTAAAAGCAGGAAAGCTCATTCTAAATAAAGACTCACTTACTGTAGGAACCTGCTATGACAGAGCCTTCTATGCAGTTAGCCACATGAGCTACCCACAAGATCTAGCACTAAAAGTGACACAAGTTGGGGGGGAGGGTGTCTCATTTCCAGAAAAGCAGAGGGCAAAAAGAATTTCCGAGTAGCCCAGGAAGTGTGTGCCACATTTGTTAAGTCTGACAACTTTTAATATTAGTTTACGAGTGCACGAAATTCAATGATTCTTTCTTTTAGAAAGATGAAAGAGCTGAAGGGATGTCTCTACATTTCAGACTGTCATGGAGAATGAATATTCCTCAAAATAAGAAGAAAGACATCAAAGGGAAAACAAAGAGGAAAAGAAGCTCTGATAAGAAAGAGAGGAATTCTGATCGTGTGATGGGAGTTTGGAGGATGAAAAAAGGTGAAACACAGAAATAAAATATGAAGAAATGTTGAAGGCTTGAAGTCATATAAAATGTATGAAGGAAATAGAGCTGGACTAAGTCTAGAGAAATCTAATGTCTGAAAGAATCTTGCTAAGTATATTTAGATGATGAAGGAAATAGCCTGAGGAAAAAATGAAGATTTCTGTGATTTGGCTTTAGATACAACTCTGGATCTCAATGAAGTCAACCTCAAAGGGTTAATCAAGATGTATTTGGATAGGCTTAAAAGCTTTAAATGGAAAATTGGAAGATTGAGAATAGTTACCTGCCCACATTTCCCAAACCAGATATCATAGAGAGTAGCAGGGATAAAATGAGGAGAATACCAGTAAATTAGAGAAGTCATGATCCAAGAAAAAAAGCAACAGTGAAGCCCATGATATCATATATCAATGAACAAAATTTGTATAACAATCGAGGTAAGCTAAAGATTCAGAGACAAGCAGGTAAATTTTGCCCTCAACATCATGAGTCTTACTGTGACTTGATGAGATAAAATTCCAGATCAAATTATAACACAGAATAAAAGGGAATAATCTAAAATAGTCAGCAATTGTTAAGTTCTGACTATATGGTAGGTACTGTACTTCACATACACACAGACACACAAACAGAAGAAACAATTCCTCAACTAGTTATATTCTTTTTGGTCTTGGGATTTCTTTATATTCATAAAAAATTGTTAAGGATCCCTCCTGAAAGGGCTTTTATTTATACAAGTTACATTGAATATTTTTACTAGACATATTAGAAATGAAAACATCTTAGTATTTTTATGAACATAGCTTTTACTTCCCAGATCCCCTGAAAGGATCTCAGAAACTCACAGAGGTCCCTGAACCACATTTTTGAAAATTATTGCCTTATGCGAAAAGAAAAGAAAAGATGAAAGATTTGGGGATTGTTTATTTTTAAGGTTATATTTAGGTGAAGAAGTCCATAGGATGGAGAGGAAAAAGCATAGTGGAAATCAGTTGGATGAAGATTAATTATTAATGTAGACTGAGGGGCCCTAAGCCCTTTATTCTACTTGACATTCTAAGTTTAAGATTTCTGAGATTTCTTCACTTATTCTTCACTAAACTTTCATTTATATGTGGTCTCTTAAATTTTTAGTAAGCTCCTTGAAGGCAGGGAAGCCTCAATTTTTCTATTTTAATCTGAGTACTTGCCCTTTGACAAGCACTTAATCAATGTTTCCATTCTTTCATATATCCATTCATCCATTTATTCATTCATGGATGAAATAACAGAAACAATATCAGAGAAGAAGTTCAGTTGAAACCCCCTAGTTAAAACCAAACAATGAATAAAGAGTTTGAGAAACCTGGTTTAGAGGAATGGTGCACAGGAATGGAGAAATTCAACTATCAAGGCAATGTCTAGAAGACTTGTCTCTGATAAAAATAAAAGAAACTAAAAAATCATGTAACTTGCTTTAAAGTAAAATGTGTTCTTTAAATTTGGAGGGGACAGAGTATAGAACTATTATTCTGGGTCTGGTTATAGCCAACAAGGAGGGACTGGTTGATGAAGTAGAGATTGTGAGAATGTTAAAGAACAAATCTCAGAAATAATCAAAATTTCATTAAAGAGAATGAAAATAATGAGACAATGTATCAAAACCTATGGGATACAGCAAAAGCAGTTATCAGAGGAAAATTTATATCTCCAAATGTTTGCATCAATAAAGAGCAGACTAATGAATTGGGTATACAATTAAAACTAGAAAAAAACAAACTAAGAATCTCCACTTAAACATAAATTAGAAAACCTAAAAATTAACAACAGAATTAACAAAACTGAATATTAAAAACTATTGAACTAATAAATAAAAGTAGGATTTGGTTTTATGAGAAAACCAATAAAATTGATGAACCAATAGTTAATATGATTTTAAAAAGAGAAAAAAAAAACAGATCACCAATACTAAAAATGAAAAGTGTGAATATGTCACCAACAAAGATGAAATCAAAGCAAGTGTAAATAGTTATTTTGCCTGATTATATACCAATAAATGCAATAATTTAAGTGAAATAGAAGAATATATGCATAAATATAAACTGGTTGGATCAACAGAAAAGGAAATAGAATATATAATTAAACCTATTTTAAAAGAAATTGAACAGGCCATAAATAAGCTTCCTAAGGAAAAAAGGACCAGGTCAATAAAAATTTACAAGTGAATTCTAGTAGATATTTAAAGATCAACTAATTTCAATATTAAATAAATTATTTGGAATAATAGACAAAGAAAGTGTCCTATCAAACTTCTTTTATGAAACAAATATGATACTTATATCTAATTTGTAATAGGGATAATGTGTGAAATATTAGAAATTCTACCAAATTGCAATGAGAAGAAAAAGAGAAGAAATCAGAATAGGAAATGAAGTAAAAAAAAACACTATTGCTTTTTTGCAAATGATATACTTGAAAAATACCAAAGACTTGATTAAAAAGTTAGTTGAAACAATGGTAACCCTAACCCTAAATAATAAGATATAAAGTAAATCCACATAAATCATCAGTATCCCTATATATCAACAATAAAATTCTGCAAGAAGAGATAGTAAGATATATCTCATTTAAAAGTACAAGTATAAAACACCGGGGAGTATACTTGCCAAAACAAACTCATGAACTATGTAAACAAAATTATTAAGAAAAACAAAAAACAAAACAAAACAAACAAACAAACAAACAAACAAACAAACAAACAAAAACGGGACAGCTAGGTGGCGCAGTGGCTAGAGCACCACCTTGAAGTCAGGAGGACCTGAATTCAAATCTGGCCTCAGACACTTAACACTTCCTAGCTGTGTGACCCTAAAAAAGTCACTTAACCCCAATTGCCTCAGTAAAAAAAAAAATGAAAGAAAACGAAAAAGAAAAAGAAAAAAAACCAAGCCTTTTCATACAAATAAATTAAGATTTATACAATTGGAGAAATGCTCATTGTTCATGGTTAGAAAGGGCAATATAATAAAAACAACAATTCTACATAAACTAATATATTTATTCAAAGCCATCCTAATTAAGTTACCAAAAATATTTTACTGAGTTAGAAAAATATCAACAAAATTATTTTGAAGAACAAAGGATCAAGAATATCAAAGGAACTAGTGAAAAAAAATGTAAAGGAAGGAGGCATAATTGTACCAAATCTTAAAACTATATTATAAGGCAGCAATGATTAAAGTAATCTGTTACTAAGAAATACAAGGGTAGATTAGTAGAATAAAGTAGGCAAACAATTTACAGCAGCAAATAAATATAGTAATCTTGCATTTGACAAGTGTGAAGACAAATTTTGCAGATAAGAATTCATTATTTGCTAAAAGTTTTTGGGAAAGCTTGAAAGCAGTCTGGAAGAGATTAGTCATAAATCAATATTTTATACTATTTACCAAGATAAGGTCAAAATGGATACATGACCCAGCTATAAAGAGAGATATTACAAGAAAATTTGAAGAACAAGGAACACATTGCCTATCAGACTTATGAATAGATGAACTATTTATGAGCAAACAAAAGATATAGAGCAGTATGAAATGTAAAATGGATGATTTCAATTCAATTCAATTTAAAAACATTTTGTACAAATAAAGCAAATGTAGTCAAAATGATAAGGAAAGCAAAAAAAATTGGGGGGGGATTTTATATACAGTTTCTCAGATAAGGATCTAATTTTTCAAATATATAAAGAACTTTGACAAATCTATAATAATACAAGTCATTCTCCAATTGATAGGTGGTCAAAGGATATGAAGATGCTTTTTCCAATAAAGAAATTAAAACAATTTATATGAAAAGTGCTCTAAATCATATTATAGAAATGCTTATTAAAACAACACAGAAATATCATTTTGCACCTATCAGAATGACTAAAATGATTGAAAGAGAAATCAACAAATGTTGGAAGAGATATGAAAAACTTGGGATACTAATAAACTATTGGTAGAACTGTTAATTCATGCATCTGGTTTGGACAACTATCTGGAATTATGCTCAAAGAATTATTAAAATGTCTTTATCCTATGACCCAGAAATACCACCACTAGGTTTATTTCTCAAGCTAATTAAGGACAAAAGAAAAAAAAAACGATCCTATATTTTCTAAAATATTTATAGCAACTCCCTCTGTGGTAGCAAAGAACTGGAAATGGCAGGGATGCTTGCTAATTGTGGAATGACATTGTGGTATATGATTATGATGGAATACTACTGTGCCATAAAAAAATGCTGAGCTTAATGATCTTATAACAAGGATAGACTTGCATAATAAAAAGCAAAATTAGCATAATCAATAAATCTTGTATACAGTAACAGCAAAGTTGTTTTAAGAACAACTTTGAGCAAATAAGTCATTTTGACCCAAATTTGCTACAAAGGATCTATGAAGAAAGACACCCTTTGCGTGCAAAGAAGGAACTGATAAATGGAAGTATGTATAGAATGTTTTTACACACACACACACACACACACACACACACACACACACACACACACTCACATTTTTGTGTAATAGTAGCCCTCTCTAAAGTTGAGGGGGAAGGGAAAGGAAGAAAAAAATAGGGCAAAAAAAGTTAAATTATAACTTTAGTAAAAGGAGTAACAAGTTGTACACAATTTTCTTATTTCATGTGCATCTTTTTCCTTTATTCTACTATATTAGGAAAATACTTGTTTTATTTTTAAAATTCAAAATAAAGTAAATAATTTTTAAAAATTATGAGAATCAGGGCAATGATGAGTATATTTTAGAATCTGTGATAACTAAGGAGAGAAAATCCAGGTAGAGTTAGAGATGTACCCTACAAAACAGATTCCAAAGAGTTCAGAGCAAGAACAGAAATTCCCCAGAGGGAATAAACTTAGGAGAAGGGATAGAAATCTGAAGTCTGAAATTTGTATAATGAACTAAAGTGATTCTTGTGAGGAAAAGAAAGGTAACTCTATAAATTGAGGATTATTAATTTGCAGTTCACAAGGTTCCAGGGGGATCCATGAATCTATTTCCAAGAATCCATGAACTGGGATAGAAAACAAATGACATCTTTATTTTTACTCATCTCTAGTTGAAATTTAGCATTACCTGAATTGTGAATGTAGATAACATTTTTTTTCTGAATGAGATTAATATTTCACTAGCCTGCCTAAAGAGATTCAATACACACACACACACACACACACACACACACACACGTGTGTATATTTTTGTCTTTTAGTAGCCATCTCTAAGGTAGAGAGAAAAGGGAAGGAAAAAGGGGCAAAAGAAAGTTACATTATAATTTTATTATATATGTAAAAGGAATAATAATTTGCACATAGTAAATTTACAGTTTCATGTTATCTTTTACCTTTTCCATATTATGGAAATGTTTTTTTTTATTTTCAAAGTTCAAAATAAGATAAATAATTTTCAAAGGATTATAAGAATCAGGGAAATTATGAGTATATTTTAAATTTGTGATAATCAAGGAGAGAAAATGCAGGTAAAGACAGAAATGTATCCTAAAAAGCAGATTCCAAACAGTTCAGAGAAAGGATAGAAATCCCCCAGATTTGTATAATGAATAAAAGTGATTATTGTGAGGGAAAACAAAGGTAGCTATATAGATTGAGGATTCTTAATCATCAGTCCACAAATTTCCAGGTATCCATGAATATATTTCTGAGAGTCCACAAACTGGGAGAAAAAACAAATGGCATCTTTATTTTTACTTATCTCTAATTGAAAATTAGCATTTTTTGAGTTGTGAATATAGATAACAAACATTTTTTTCTAAATAGGTTAACATTTCATCAGCCTGCAGAAGAGATCCAACACACACACACACACACACACACACACACACACACACACTTTAGAAGTCCTGGTTTTTGTAGACCTGTAGACCTATATGAATGTACAGGGAACTCATCAATTATCTTAGAATTTTATAAGACATGCAAGAATTGGCACCCATTGGGAAATTTTAGATGAATATAAAATAGTGGCCTGGCCTTCTAAGAACAAGAACTGAGTGTATAGTAGCTGGAGAACCAGTCTCGAACTGGATTCAAGTCCTGGCTTTGACACAATTTTTCTGTGTGACCCCATTAAATCCATCTCACTTCTAAGAGCCCCAAATGCTCCAGGGTGTTCTTGATTTTCCTTTTTTTGGAGCTGTACTCCAAATCAGAATCAAAGACAGGAAAGGATTACCCCCTCCCGTACAGAGGATGAAGATCACTGATAACAAGACTGTTCAACATTCATTTTGCTTCTGTTTTCTCTGTCAAAGTCTTGAGATGGAAATGAACAGAAAAAAAAATCATTAATAGGGAGTTGATAATCATGAAAAATAGAGAGAGCAAATAGTTACTTTTGACAGGTTCAAGTCACCGAGCACAGATGGGCTAGATCATTGAATACAGAAAGAATGGGCAGATGTTAACTACTAAACTGCTGTCTGTGATCTTTGAAAGATTGTGGAGAAGAGATTCCACAGCCAAGTCAATAAGCCAACAAACATTTATTAAGCTCTTACTGTATTTTAGGATGGGCAGCTAGGTAGTGCTGTTGATAGAGTGACAGCTCTGGAGTCAGGAATTTGAATCTGATTCAGACAACTAGCTGTGTGTCCCTGGGCAAGTCAGTTAAACCTATTTTCTTTGGTTTCCTCATCTGTCAAAAAATCTGGAGAAGGAAATGGCAAGTCATTCCAGTATCTTTGCCAAGAAAACTACAAATGGGGTCATGAAAAGTTGAAAAAGACTGAACAACAACAAAATAGGTCAAGTACTGAGAAAAGGGTAAATATTGTTCCAACTTAAAAAAAAAAGAACAATGCTAACAATATACTAGCAATCCTGTTTCAAATAGTGTGAAACAATTCAATGATCCATGACAATCCAAGAGGACTAATGATGAAGCATACCACTATTTACCTTCAGAGAAAGAACAATATTGTTTTTTTATTAATACTTTTTATTTGCAAAACATATGTATGGGTAATTCTTCAACATTAACCCTTACAAAGCTACAATATTGTTTAAATCCCAACTGAAACATACTATTTTCCACTTTCTTTCTCTTTCTTTTATTTTTGTTTTCTTATAAAAAATGACTAATATGTAAATGTTTTATATGATTGCATGTGTATAACCTATATCTGATTGCTTGCTGTCTCAGAAATGGGGAATTAAGAGAAAGATTGAGAGAGAGAATTTGGAACTCAAAACTTAAAAAAAACTCAAATATTAAAAATATTTTAATATGTAATTGTGGAAAGATACTAAATCAAAATTTAACTAGTATTATATGGTATTTAAGGGAAGTGAGTGGATTAGAACAGGAAGTAGTTAATGGTAAGATTTGAGTGAACCACACTAACTCTAGCTTGTGACTCAATTCTGAAATTAACTCAGTTCTTTTCCTGTTCAGTTATGGGTCTTGTCCAAATTTTATTCTATGAGAAAACCTTATTATATTGTTCAAACCTAGTCCTGTGTAACTGAGAAACTAGATAAACTCCACTTGCTGCTTAAAGATCCTTAATTAAGTACTTCAGTTATGCTGACCAGAAATTCAAATATTGATGCAAGGAGTTTTCTTACAATTCTATATTTCAAGCAATACACATGTTTTGTCTGAAAACTCACCCTATATGTACCCATCATGCTTCCTTGATTGTTCACAAACACTTAGGAGAGTGGGTGACCTCCTTTACTAAATGCAGGGAACTGTACCTGTTTGTTCTCCCCCTCCCGACTTGGAAAGTCCCTAGAAATCAGATAATCTAAGATCAGATTATTGCCTGTTAATTCATGGGCCTTATTTTATTGCTTTTTTAATGCATAAAAGTATGTTTCTCCTTATATTTGGGGTCTAGGTCTAATCTGAAAAGGCAGATTGCTTAATAAATTGATGTGCTTGAATGATTAGATCTTTGTTTCCTCAGATATTTTATCTTTCTCCAACCACATATAGAGATGGAACCAAGATGAGATAGTTAGGTTCTACCTCTGATGTTTCTGGATTATATGACATTGGGCAAGTCACTTAATCTCTCTAGGCCAGTGCTTCTTCATCTGTAAAGTTAAAATAATAAAAACTATAGTAGCTGCTTTAAAAAAGCTTTTATGAGGCCTAAATAATCCCTGTAAGCTTTCCCTATAGTAATAATAACAAAAATAATAGCTAGCAATTGTATAGCTTTGTAAAGTGCATTTCAAATATCTGAGAAGTTAGAATTATGAGTATCCTCATTTTACAAATGGGGTAACTGAGACAGACAGAGGCTAAGTGAGTTGTCCATGATCAGTAAGTATCTGAGGCTAGATATGAATTCAGGTTTTCTTGACTTTGGGTCTAGTGCTCTATTCATTGAGCTACCTAGCTGCCTCCTAAATTTAGCCTGCATTCAGTTAAGATATGTTTTACATGTTCTTATAGATAAAGATGGCTATCTACCTTAATAGAAAATTGTCTCCATGAAGGCAAAAACTGTTTCCTTTTCTGTCTTTATATTCTTAAGTTTTGGTATCCTCAGCACCTCGGACAGTGCCTGAGACTTAGGAGGTTCCTAATAAATATTAATTTCTTAATAGTTTAGTAATTTACTTTAAAACTTTCTTGTGTTATGTGAATGTTCGATGCTCTGATTTCCTCCCTCTGTCTCTTTGTCTCTGTCTCTGTCTCTGTCTCTTTCCCTGTCTTGGTTTCTCTCTTATTCCATAATAGTGTGTATACGTATATATGTACACACACACTAGGTATGTATGTACAATACATAAATGTATGCATATATAAACACACACATATACATGTGCATATACACATATACATGCACACATATCTAATACATACATACATACATGCACAAACAATTAAGTGGTATAATGCATAGAATGCCAGACCTGGAGTGAAGACTTTTTTCTCCTTGAGTTCAAATCCAATCTCAGATACTTACTAGCTGTGTGACGATGGCAAGTCATTTAACCTTGTTTGCCTCAGTTTCCTCATCTGTAAAATGAAATGGAAAAGAAAATGGCAAACCACTTCAGTATCTTTGCCAAGACAACCCCTTAATGGGGTCACAGAGAGTTGGATATAATTGAAAAATGACTAAATGATTGAAAATAAGTGTTAGCTAGTACTAGACAAATTATACAAGAAGTAAATACACTTTACTGTATTCTAAAACTTGGGAAGCTTTTTGGACAATGAATATCAGGGACCTTGCCAGGGAGTTCTGTGCTTCTTGGGTGCCTCTTGAGTGTGGGGGAGAGGCTGGTGTGGGAGGGGAGATCACAAAAGCATGGATTTAAAGTCACAAGAGCCCTTATATTATCCAATGCAGCAACCCCCTCCATTTCATAGGCAATTGTCATTATTCAAAGAAACCCCTGAATTAAGGGGATGACAGATCCATTCACTCCTCCAGATATTATTGACTTATATGCCATTCCTCCTGTCTCAAGTTGGATATAAGAACGGGATTTCTACTACTCTTATAAATGAGAATAGTTCATGTTTTTTTTTTAAATGCCAAAACATCCATTGTATTTTATATTGGTTGGTTGTCTTCCTACCAATTGCATTCATGGGTGACCATATACATAGAAAACTAGGCCTGAAGTCTTAGTGCTGTCAAGCTACAAAAGCTTAAAACAACACTGAGACTCCTGGAACACTGTGGCTAAATGCCCACTATTTCCAAATACTCTGGGGATTTGAGCAACTCCTCTAAAGTGACTCAGTTCAGTATGTGACAGAGCATGAATTGAAGCCAATGTCTTGTCCAGATGCAGCCCATATTCTGCCCTCCAGGACTAAGAATGAGTAAAACATTAAGATAAAAGAGATAAGGGAGGATTGGGTAGGGAACGTCATTACTAAAATATAGAGCATCCAAGATGAAAGAAGGCCCTGAGTTCACATGACAATTAATTAAAAGGACTAGTAATGTTTAGCCTGGAGTAAAGAACAAGGTAACAAGTTAAACTGAGAAGTGTTTATTAAGGACTCATCATGTGCTAAATGATGGAGATAGCAAATGTAAAACTAATCCTTGCCCTCAATGAGCTCCTAATCTAATGAGGAAACGGTGAGAAAACAACTCTGCACATGCAAGATATATACGGGATACATTGGAATAAAAACAGAGGGAGGAAGTCAGGAAGACCTGAGTTCAAATCTGGCCTCAGACATTTCACATTCCCTAGCTGTGTGACCCTGGTAAAGTCACTTAATCTCAATTGCCTCAGCAAAAAGCAGAGAGAGAGAGAGAGAGAGAGAGAGAGAGAGAGAGAGAGAGAGAGAAGGGAGGAATTTACATTAAAGGGGAGAGGGAAAGGCTTCTTGAAGAAAGTGGAATTGGGGAGTCTCAAAGGAAGCCAGGAAAGCTAGGGTACAGAGATATGGAGGGACAACGTCCCAGACATGAGGGTTAGCTGGCAAAGATGCTGAGTTGGGAAATGGAGTGTTTGGTTTTTAAGAGCAGCATGGGGCCAGTGGCATTAGATCATGGGTATGTCATGGGCTAATCTGAAAGATAGGTGGATGTCAGCTTATGAAAGGCACTGAGTGCACTTATCTCGGGGCTGCTAAGGAGTCACTGGAGTTCCTTGAATTGGGGGAGAGGTAAATGCTCAGAGCCCTGCTTTAGCAAGATCAGGGGTAGAGAACGGACTGGAATGGCTATGGCCATAGTCCAGGCATGAGTTAACTAGGGCTTCCATCCACTTAAGAAGATCACAATAATTATCTTCAAGAATCTGAAGAGTTATCACATGAAAGAAGAGTTTGATTTATGTATTTCTGTCATTTCATGAAATGAAACAATATGATCAGATATATGAAAGACCCTGTGTGTAAAGATCAGGAGACTCTTCATAATGGAATGGAAAAGTACTGGAGACTTAAGATGAAAGGGCTGAGTTTGTGAGGTGCTGGATAGAGAGGTTCACTCCAGCCAAACTATTTGGGGAGCAGAGCTGAGTCTGGAGGCCTTCAGGAAGAAGTGACAGGCTGAAGTAAGCTTTTGATGAAGGAGGGAAAGAAGGGGGTAACTACAGGAACTGTTGAGTAGGAAATGATGATGTCATTGAAGGAAAGAAAGTGTGCAATGGGGCCTTTGGTGACAAAAATGTTAAATACTTACCTGATAAAAAAACATAATGGGCTGGCAAACCATCACCCCATGGTCTAAACTCCATCCACAGCCTGTTTTGTTTTTTTGCAGAAGAGTTTTTTTTCCAATTAGCATATATTAAGCTCCTACTGTATTCCAGGCATTGAAAATGGAGATACAACCCATCCCATCTCCCCAAAACCAAACCTAGTCCCTACTCTCAAGAACCTCAGAAGAGGCAACCCACACAATATGCAAATAACAACACACAAAATGAAGAGTTTTGTAAATCAAAATTCTCATTATAAAGCCCCTTTATAGTTCATAGGCCAGATAAAAACAGGCAGCTGGCAGGGCTGGCAGCATGGGCGACAATTTGCTGACTCCTGCAAAAGTTTGGGACTGACCCCACATTTCAGGTTTCTCTGATCCATCTCCAGTCACCTTTTTAAACTTGTTTCATGTTTCTTCCCTTCACAAATTCACACCAGTCCAGCAGGCTAGCTCTAAAACCAATGTTCCATTTTTTTATTACATCCCCTGTCTCCATCTCACAAGCTATCCCTTATCCCTGAAATGCTGAGGACCCCCAACTATTCTCAAGGCTCAGATAACGAGCTATCCTGAGGCAGTATGGTGGAGTGGATAGGGTGCTGGCTTTGGAGTGCTGCAGAGCTGGATTTCAAGCCTATCCCTAAAATTTCTTAGCTTTGTCATCTTGGGTCAGATACTTAAACTTCCTTGGCTTCAGTTTTCCCATAGGTAAAATGGGGATAATAATACCATCTATCCTACAAGACAGTTGTGAAGAGCAAATGAGACACCAGATATAAAAGTACTTTATCAAACTAAAGTGCCCTAAAATGCTGATTATATTTGTCATTTATTAGACACTGGGCTTAATGTTTCTAAATGAGCAAAATGAAGGGATTCAAGTCAATGGCCCCAAGGTCTAAAATTATGACCATAAAACCATTCCCAATCCCCTTAGTTGTGAATGCTCTTTCCCTTTTCAAATTATCTCATTGATATTTATTGATATCTGTGTAATGATGTATGTATTGATATCTGTGTAGTATATTTATTGATATCTGTGTA